>PVKV010009027.1:0-83857 GCA_004027835.1 Alouatta palliata
CTTGTTACCCAGGCTGGAGTGCAATGGCGCGATCTCGGCTCACCGCAACCTCCGCCTCCTGGGTTCAAGCAATTCTCCTGCCTCAGCCTCCCGAGTAGCTGGGACTACAGGCACGTGCCACCATGCCCAGCTAATTTTTGTATTTTTAGTAGAGACGGGGTTTCACCATGTTGACCAGGATGGTCTCGATCTCTTGATCACGTGATCCACCCGCCTCGGCCTCCCAAAGTGCTGGGATTACAGGCGTGAGCCACCGCGCCCGGCCATGAATCACTTTCTACTTTAGCTGTTATCTGTCTAAAGAGAACTCCAGCACTATCCTCTTACCACCTACCATCTGCCTCACGGGAAGCAACCCAAAACAAAGAAATCACGTAGTTGGGAGTGCTTTGCAAGATGCCATACTCCTATTATCACCATCATCATCACCATCACCACTCTGATGCCTCGTGTGTACTGAATGTTAAAGACAGATAGACACCTGCACATGTAGCATCTCACTTAATCACCCCTACACCTCTGCAAAGGCAGATTCTACTTTCTACAGCTTTGGAAAAGGCTGTCCTATCTAGCAACAATGAAAAGCCTCAGGAAAGAGACTCCTGGGCCTGGTTTACAGGTTTCAGGCCCTACCACTTTCTTGGGAATACTTTTACACATCATGCTCACAGTTTATGAATCATTTCATATCTACCAGGGAGGCATTGGTGAGAAGTGTTCCCATCTCTAAAGCATGTGGAATCAAAAGATTTTCATTTTTGTCAATTTAGGAGCCATTCCCTCATTCTTTCCCCAAACATCCTTTGAATCCCATCTTCTTTTTGAAATATCTGCCACCTTTGGGCCAGGTTACATTTGAATATGGTATAAAGTGAAGTTGGGATGATATTAAGTGAAGTTGGAACTTGTACAGGAGTATAGTTACATTTCTTCTAAATATGTTAAGGTAGCCTAATTCCAAAAATTGCCTCCAGAGTAAACCCAGAATGAAACATAATTTTTGTGCACATACATTTCCCAACCCCCACCCCAAATGAGATTCTATCTCCAGGCATAAGTTATGTGTTAAGTGCAGGCATAAGTCTTGTTTGAACCCGAAGAGGTTTCTGAAACCTGGTCACTTGATTTGTAAATCCTGGGGCCACCTTGAAGTGGTTAGAAGTCAGCCAAATTTGAGGACTAGGCTTTAAATTATATGATCAATTTTTTGGGTAGCTGAAGCTGCAGTTGTTAGTTACACACTACTGTTTAGAAAATTATTGCTGTGTAGAATTTTAATTGATTTTCACAAAAATGCATTTGGTTTATCTATATAAACAATTTGCATTTATGAATGTTTGCTTTGCTCTTTTTTAGTCCCTAAAAATCCTAAGGAACAACATGTCAAAGCATGTGTTGCTAGCCCTATTTCTAGACCTTTGGAAATATCAGGGAAGTCATAGACACGGAGGGGCAATGTGGTAGAGTGCCTTGCAGGCAGGCACATCTGGTAGGACCTGGCTGCAGCACGTGTGACTTTAGGTAACTGAACCTCTATGGACCTTGGTTTCTTCATATGGAAACAGGGGGATTAAAAAACCTACTATGACACCTAGGAAGTTTAAATGAGGTAAAGCTGAAAGTGCAAGCAGAATGTCTGGCACCTACTTGGCACGTAATAAATGTTCCTTCCGTTTTTCTTCCGCCCCCTGACTTTTAGAACATGTAGCTAAAAGAAGGAAGTAATCTCTGTTCCTACAGATCAGCTCTGAATCACTCCCCAATATTTTTTAAAATCCATCCACAAATGGATTTTTAAAATTTTTTTTCCTTTCTCTTCCCTGTTCTTTGCTGTATTTTCCAAAGGGAAGAAGCAAGACAGGCTCATAAGGACCCCCTCCAGTCATAGAGTCTCCTCTAATGCTTATCCTGGAGCACCTACCAGACACTACTCTCTTTTCCTTGTGCCATCTTTATCCTCTCATACTCACCCTGTTCAGCTGTGCACTGATCCCACAGGAGGAGCAGAAGCCAGAAGGATGGGGTTTCACCAATACTGAAGATCTGTGTCGCTAGCGTGGGCTACTAGAGGCATTCTTGTGAGCAAGGAAGCATTACTTGATAATAGGTGGCTTCAAGCTGGATTTGCTTTCTTGGTTTGACATTTTGGGGGTTCCTGCTGTCTCCATCTTTAGGGTAGAAGATATGCTGAAAGACAGTATGCAGCCACCATAACGATCAAGCCATGTCTCATTTCAAGTTAGGGCTGGAGGAGCACAGAGCAGGGAGAAAGCACTGGGTTCCTCTCTCAAACAGTGTTTCACGCATTTTAGATTTAACAGTACCCTAAAGTAAAGACCCAGTGTCTTACTCTCATCATCATCAAACATGTTTGTAAGGGAGGTTTAATCAACATAGCGCTCCTTCATTGTCTGTTAACCCATTAAAGTGTTATTTTAGGAATTGGCTGCCATCAATTTTGAAAAATCACAGAGTGACTAAATATCCCATTGTCTAGAAAATGGATCTATACCTAATGACTGGCAAGGAAACCCCTTAGCCCCAGAGTTGAGAAAATACTAGATTAACTCATTTAATACCACTGTCTGCAACCCCTAAGCCCCGCCTCCTACTCCCCCACCAACCTACACATTCAACCACATTTAACTAGGCAGAATAATTTCCTGGCTTGGAATCATTCTCACGTAGGCCTGACCAGTGAAAGGAAAATTCTCAGTAATTTTATGAGTTACTATAAGCAGCCAGCAAGAGGCAGGATAATCACAATTAATATTTGAACATATATGCAATGTTTTTCCATTTATAGGACTTTTTCTTAAATAACATCTCAACTGACACTTAAAAACAGGTTTGTGGTGACTTTTAAATTATTATCCTAATTTTACTGATGAGGAAGTTGGGGCTTAGAGAAGAGACTCAACCTTTTCAGGAAGAAGCTGTTAGAACTTCAATACAATACCCTCTGACTCTCAATCCTGCACTTGATTATGACACTATCTGTCTTCAGTCTTCACAGGGTGGCCTGGCTCAGGTGTGTGGGGCAAATATTGAGATTTTGCTTAAATGGAGTCGGGGGAGCAACCCCAATATGCTCTCTGGGACAATCAGACTGGAAAGCACCAAGCAAAATTGTGACATTTATATTTGGAGTATATCTTCTCTTTTCTGTACTAATTTACCTCTACTTGCTTTCCTCTCCCCTTCTTTATCCCCATTGCAGGTGCCCAGATAAGTCATTAGGGAGTATAAACGGAAAAAAAAAGCAGATAGGTGTATCCTCAGTCTCCAAATTCCATCACTTCTATGACCCTCCAGGGTGTTTTTATGCCTCCTGCATTGAACTGCCTGGTATTTCTGCCCAGAGCACAAAGAGTACAAACCCCATAAAGTGCTGAATATCTGTATAATCCGGGCAACTTCATGAAGACCATCAAAACAGAACAAAAGCACAGTCTTTTAAGAGGCATGGCCTTGGAGAATCACCATATTCAGATGTATTTACTAGACAGGTGAATGCTAGCACTTGTTGGTGGCTGTTTATTTGCTCCAAAACACTAACAGAACCTTCATACCAGACCCTCAAAATAAACATAATCTAGAGAATTTTCCCTCCAAGTGAAGAGCAGGTTGTAGAGATGACAACAGTAAACAAGCAACTGAGTAGGCTTGAGCCGAGAGGATAAAATGCACAGTCCAACTATTCTCTTATTAGGGCATCACCTAAGCCAAGTATTCTCCTGAATACTTGCGTGATGAATACTGGAATACTGAATACTGCCCTGGAATTGGACAGGCTCATCTGGAGTGCTTTTGACGTAATCTGCAAGACAAAGAATAAAACAGTTGGAGAAAAGATAAAGAAAGGATGTACCCAGGACAGGCTGCTTTCTTCACAGTTATGTTAAAGGCCAGTCTTGATATAAGGAAAACACAAACCTAAGGAGCACACAAAAAGCAGAGCAGAAACTGGAAACCTCCAACAGGAGAGGCTACTATTCAAAATTGGGATAATGGTGACATTTGCTCATTCTGAACTTGGAATTCAGATAAATGAAAAAGGCTGATGAAAGAGACTAGTAAAAATGAAGCTGGAGTGCTAGATGCAGGAGTCTGGTTTCTCTCTGTTTTGGGTAGGATGTGAACAAACTTTTCACTGTAAAGGAATTTAGGAGAGAATTGGTCAAAGGGCTGGGAGCTAGGCCGGAATAAATACAGAGAAGATTAGAGTTGAGGGCTCCTCTTTGGCATAAGCAGGGGGAGCCATGTAATAGGAAGGTCTAGAAAGGAGACAGTCAGATCCCAACAGTGGAAATGGTCTCATTAGAGCTTATATCTCTGGGTTGGTGGTGGTGGTGATGGTGGTTTAAAGATAGTCGGCTTTGAAAGGCAGTGATCCAGGACTCTTTAGAAAGCCCAACCTGATGTCTGATTTCCTGATCTTACAGTACATCCTAACATAATCCGTATCCTAGGCCTGAGCTATAAAACAAAAACGTGAGAATTCATTTGGCCCATCCATTCATCCATCTATTCACTTATTCTCGAGGAGCATTTATTGAGTAAGTATTTCATGCCGGGTACCATGTTAGATGCTGGGAACATGTACACAAGGAACAAGTGCTCTCTGCCCATTGAGAAACAGACAGGCTGTATGTATTCAGACAATTATAGAAGACTGTGATTAATGATAGAAGAAACAGCTAGGCGCAATTAGAACAGATAGTAGAGGCATGAAAAAGCCTGGGGAATCTAGAATAGGGTATGATTCTTTTTCCCCAAAATAAAATAAAATAAGAGAACACATTTCAGGGACATTTAGTATATATTTGATGCAATAAGCTCTTTTTTAAAATTAATTTTTTATTGATGTATGATAGCATTATGGTAAATTTCACAAATAGTGTATTCTGCTAAGCTTTTACATGCATACATGTGAGTCATCACCATTCACATTAAGATACAGAATATTCCCACCTCCCAGAAGGCACCCTCATGCTCTTAGTCAATACTCTCTCCCCAGAGGTAACTACTGTTCTGACTTCTGTCACCTTGGGTTAGTTTTGACTGACTTAAACTTCCCAGAAATGAAACTGTACAGTATGTATTCTTCGTGGCTGTCTTTCTCCACTCATCATTAACTCGATGAGATTCATCCAGATTATGTAAATGTCTTTATACTAAAATGAGGTGGCAGTGGAAGTCGTTCCTGGATTTTAGGATTTTTTCTTGAGGGGAGTTAATTGGCTGGGAAAGGGGAAACAGATGGTGGAGTGGAAAAACATAAAAGTTTAGATTCAATGAGAGAGGGTTTCGGTTTTGCAGAGGCCACTTGCTAAGTGTGTATCTTGAGAATATCACTCGCTGAACTTCAGTTTTCTTCGCTGCAAAATGAAGTTTACACCACCACCTATCTCACAGAGCTGTTAATATATGTAAAAAAGATCACTTCTAAACTGTAAAGTGCTATACAAACAGATTTTTAACTGTTTTCATTAGCTTATTGTTTCTGCAGAAATAGATATGTGTGTATATTTATGAATGGCTAAAGATATGTAAAAGACCATTTTTCTATTATGCCTTAGCATACTCTAAGCAATCAATTGGATTTTATTAGTCAAACTCGATTTAATTAACATTCAACAACTGCCTTGTTAAATTTAAAAATTTATTCTAGTTGCATGTAATCTGAAGCTAAAACATGCGTTGGTATTCTAAGTCTTGGGATCTGGTTGCCAAATCAAACAATACTTTGAATTTGCCAGACATGCTAACACCTGTAATAATGCACATTAAAAAGTGCCCCACCTTGAGCATCTATTTCCTTCTGTTACAAGTCTTGCATTGTAAAACAGCAAAGGCAAACATTCCACGGAAGGAAGGAAAGGTTTTAGATTTCTTCTCAGTTTTCTTTCCTTTCGATTTGCAATTTGTGACCACAAAGGGAAAATGCAGAGATGAATGTCCCTTGAAATAAGAAGTGATAGGAGATGGCTAGGGCTGAAAATTTTCCATTTAAGTTAGAGGAAAGTGAAACTTTGAAAGTGACTTTTTAATTTCTTGAATTAATTGGTAAATATCCGACTTGCTCTTCCATAAGATTACAAGTTCAACATTATAAAATCGATTCATTCAAATTCTCCACCAACTGGTGTATATTCTCTTGCTGATCGGAAAGGGGGAATTCATTTTCTCAATGGCTACATTGCCAGCCATCATCTGGAGGGCTCTGTCTATAAACATGAAACCAGAAACGTTGGCGGCGGGAGACATTAGCCAATCCCCTACCAGGCTGTAAGTAATACCACATCCTCCACCTGGCACCATTAATAATCCTATTCAATGAACCCTTTATTATTAATATTACTGGCATAAAAAATGACCCCGCACTTACAGGTGTAACTTAATGAGGCACATGTTGTAGCCAGATGTCTTACAAGGCCAACTCCGCCACCACAGTACACATCTTTGTGCACGTTTCATAAAAGAAAACCATCTGAAAGCATTCATTTCAAGAGCATATTCATCACGTAGCATGGTCAGTTGAGGCCTGACGCTCTTTTACTTAAGTTTAAACAGATGGATCAAACCTGGGAATTATATTCAGCATACCTTTTAAAAAAAAATCGTCTGATTTAAACTGCCAAATGCATTTTCTTCTTTTCACTCTCTTCATGATAATATTGGGGAGTTGGCAGCATGGGCACAGCCCAGAGTTGGGGGGTGTCTACCATTCGATTGTCCCCCACTTGCTTCCTTTAGAGACTGGGCTCTGAGACAGAATTTCTTTTCATTCTCTGCTTTTGCTAAAATCTAGAACACATTTTTGTTAAAATTCAAGTGGCCATTTAGAGGTTGATTTAAATAATCAGAACAACACCTAATCGTGACAAGGTAGACATTTTATGAGAACTTCCTTGTCTGGGTCTTCCAGAGGAAGTAAAGTGTCCTGTAGCCATTGATGTTGTCTGTTCATATGACACCTTACTTCATAGGGGATACACCTGCTTTCCACCGCCAGCTAATAACATGGATGCCCTTGTGTCAACTAGCATTTGCAGGAATCATGTCTAGAGTACAGATCTGTTGCCTCTCTAGTTCTTCTTAACCTTTCTGCAGAGGGTTTAAGGTTGGTGTCAGTGGTGGTTTAGATGGAACCGCTGTGGGCTAAAATATATAGAATATAAACAAGTCCTTGAGAAAAGTATCAGGCAGATAGAAGAGCCTAAGAAAAAATATAGAAGAGGGAACAATCACTCAAGGACAACATGTGGATGCCCTCCAGAGGATAAAAGAGGGGGGCTCTAGGCAGGCTTTTAATTCTGCACTCCTTCAAATTGATGGTCTCTAAATCTGTTCAGAAAAGAACAAGAGTAAGATGTTATATGAAGGGAAGGGCAGAGAATAAGGCGGTAGGTGGCAGCACGCAAAGATCTTCCTTCTTAAGTAAATTCAGCTTTGGCCCCAAACTCTATGAAAACCCTGATTTTAAGATGACCCAGTCTCGTTTGAAGGTTATTTAAAGACCATCTGTTGACCTCAACCATGTCTAATAGGGGAACACATCTGCCTTCCAAGCAGCTCGCCAAAGAATCCCTTCCCTCCACATGTCAGAGTCTCCCTGAGAAGAGAATTAGAAATGCAATTTGCTCCATCTTGTGACATTATTGGTGTCATTGGAAAACACCTGGAGATGTTCCAGTGTCAGTAAAATATTCCTGAGATACTTGAATGCATTTATGCATTAGTGTATGCCATGTACCCTTTTGAGTGGTCCACCCCTCAGTCCAACTCTGATCTTGGTGTGCAGGGCAGCAGTAAAGAGGTGAGCAGATCGCATTTTCTCATTCAACTACTTCCCAGAACTTGAATTTCCCCTCCCACATACCCACTGCTCCTCTCTCTCACTATTCAGCCAGGAAAGGGCCACTTCGATTCCTCTTTATCTTTCTTTTCATCTCTGTTAGAATGTCTATCACAGTGTCTCTTCCTCAGTATCTCCCCCGCCACACACACTCCCCCAACCTGTGCTCATTTTCTCCCTCTGCAGGCAAACTTTCTCCTCTTCCAGTGTTCACCTGGCAGAAAACAAGACTGCTTAAGTTGCCACGGTTTACATATTACTGACTTAGTTATCTGAAGAGAGAACAGTTTTTCTTTCATGGTCTTCCCTTCCACAGCTCTCCAGGAAGGACTCTGGTGGACTCCCTTCTCCCAATTCATTCCTCTCCCTCTGAGAAAAAGTGGTTTGGATCCTGATGTAGAAATCAGCTGGTAGTTGTAGCCAAACTTCAAGTCACAGAACCTTGGGAAATCACCAGGCGATCATGAAGAAACAGGACATTAAAACTACGTTGTGGAGGCTCTGGGAACAGCCAGAATATCTGACCATCCTGTTTTCAACAAAATGTTGTTTTCAGAAGAATAATCTTCATTATTAATAACTCAGGCATGAAATGAATTGACTGGAGCCGAGGGAGAGTGGAGCCAGGGACACAAGTTTAAAGGACATTGCTTATCTACATGGATGTCCATTACAGAATTATTTATAATAAGGAAAAGATTAGCAAATATAAAAACGTTTAACTATCAGGGATGAGCTAAATAAATAATAATAATAAATTAAGTCAGAAAAGTAAATGATGAAACACTGTGTACTCAATGAAAATTCTGTTATGGAATATTATTTAGGAAGTATATTTCAAAGCTTATGAATTCATAATATCTAGTCTCTTCAGAGACATAGATATCACATAGCACAAGTTGAAATCATTGAGTCTAGAAACAGTTTTTTAAAGTCTGGGTTTGAATTTCAAACCTGACTTTGCCAAACCCAAACCAAATTTTCTCATAAATACTATCCAAGCCTGATGAGATAAGACTGTTAAATCTCTTACTTGTTCTTTTTCCGGTAGACAATTATGCAATCATTATATGATATCCCAAGTATTTTGTCAAATTAATTGTTATTAGCCTCTTGCCCAAAAGACATTTTTAATCATTCCAGCTGATCCATGAAAACACTAAAAATCGTTTGGCACTGACCACTTTCAGTTTAAAATACAACCTTTGCTTCCTTCGGAACCAAGTTTGAGAAAACATACTGTTGATGAGACAGATAAAAATCACACTATCTCTGGCTGGGTTGTACCTTATCGGTGGAAAAATATAGCATTTCAGATTCTACCGCTATCAATTTGAGCATTCTATTGTAAGTGTTAAGCTGTTTCATGGACTATTAGCTGTTTGAAGGAAGTCATGCTTTAAATCATTTTTTAAAGCCCGTCTTGAGAAAAGTGGGGAAGCACATTAAATGAGTAAATAAAGTTCAAAGAAGGCTGCGGTAGCCAATGAAACCTTTGCTGATAGAGCTTTCAGAATATACCAGCCCGGAACCTCTGCACATCCTTATATCCTCGGTGCAATTATGCACTTGGCAAAAGCAATGTCTTTTGTAAGATATCTTCCATCAGGGTTCATGGAAATGGCTTACAAAGAGGCATCACATTGTGGTACAGGAAAGAATAGAGCTATGATCTCGAAAGGACAGAATACGGGTAAAATTTATGTAGCTCTTTAATACAAGGCGCTTTGGTATAAAGAGTGGGGGATTTACATGTGTTAAGTGCTCCTACAAATCTACTTTACCCTTTCTTGGAAAAGGGCAACACAATAATAATAGTTAAATTTATGTGTAAGATGTCTGTATGGTAGAGCTGCTCAAATCAGTAAATATTACACAGTTAACTAACTGCCTCTGCTTTTAATCTTTAAATATCTACAACGAAATGCTGTCTGCTGAGTGAGGGACACTTAGCCCACACTCTTTAAACCTTTGTGGTCTGGTTCTACATTATGAACAGAAGATTATAAAATTCAAACTCCAAATGGGCTGCCTGCCCACTGTTGTTTCCAGAGCCTGCCTACCCTGCATGTAGATGTCAGAATATTCTTTCTTAAATAACATTTTTAAAAGAATGCTTTTCTATTGAGTTTTATATCCTATTTTCATCTCTCTGTCCTTACAAGTCTCCAACAACTTAATCTCACTTTTATTTTTCCATTAGAAAAAAAACTCATTTCTCATTTTTCTTTAGCATAAAACTTACAAGCAAAATTTTCAAGTATTAACCAGCTCACTTGTTAATTTCTCTCTCTCTCTCCCTCTCTGTATATGATAAATATTGTTTTAGAAGAAAACTATATATATATATTCCCGTTTTTAGAACTGCACCCCTACCAACTCCTTGCCGCTGCTGAAGGTGTGGGCCCCTCCTGCCTTGTCTTGTCATGAGATTTTACTCCTCTTTGGCTACAGTTGGTGGGACCAGGGCTGCACACCTGACCCATGACCTGGGCCATTCAGGTTTTTTCTCTTAAGAATATGAACTATGAGACAAGAGACTAGAGGTCACGGTGCTCCCTGGCCCGTGAAAACCTGGTGCAGAGAGAGACCGTCTGCTGAGAAAAGCAAGAGAATGGAGCAGATGGTAGATCATGTGGCCCCCAGAGGGAGACTGAGAAAGTAGCTGCTTAGCTTCTGATGACTTTCCAGGTCCCAGTTCAGTCTTCTGAGGACTGGCTGTACTTCCTGCACTGAGATTCTATGTGATATCCCTGTATCATTATAACAAATCTCTCTGGTCTTAAATTAAGTGGAGTAGATTTCTGTCTCTTGAACCCAAACGAATACTAAGAAAATGTACACATATTTATGTGGAGCATGCATCTATATTTATCCCACATTTATGTACATGTAGATATCACTCATATTCATATATGATCCATGCTAAATGCGAGAAAGTAAGTTTAAAACAGTGACAAAGAAAGAGTTGATTCCTATTTTCTTATGACTCTCAATTAACAAAACAGGCAGTAAAAGATGAGTGCTCAGTGAAAGGAAACCACTGCATAGACTCCACAGACTTTCAAAGTGGAAACTTACATATCCCATAGACTGGGTTGGTGAACTGAGGGAAAGACTTAAAAGAAGGAGGATAACTGTGCCTTGCATCCCAAAAATCAGTGAAGTAGGGTTTAGGAAGGCATCAAGGATAAGAAAGAGAAAGAAGTCAGAAACAAAGAAAAATAACCAGGAAATGCAAAGGCTATGGGGTGTTTTTTGGGGAGTTGGCAGGTAATTTTAAAACATTACTGTGTAGAGGATTCAGACTGCAAGTTGCTATGTACATGTTTTTAACATTCTTTCTTTGCAGAGAGGTCCAATATCTCTGAGTTGGAAGCTCTCTGTGGACTAACATCTTAATTTTGTAATGTAGAATTTCAAATTCATTGGATTGGTAAGGGTTATTAACTAAGCTGATTGACTTTTTAAATAGATATCAATATTTTGATAATTTGTAGAAATAATAAAATCTGCATAATACAGCTTTTATTTTTTAATTTTGAAAACCGTGTTTATATATAAATGATCAGCCATTGTCTCCAAGTTTGGTGGAATAGCATCTTTGCTTCTTTTCCCTAGAAGCAGATGCAAATTCCTTATTGTCTTCACTGGAACTTAAATTTCATACACACTCACAGGCGCACACATATACATTACAGAGTTAATATAATAGTGGCCTCATTTGAGATAGCAGAAAACAAAAGACCAGTGACCAGTGAAGCTGGAGGTCGAAGCAGTTGAGATTTCCACAGGAGTTTGCAGTTTAAGGACCTAGGCTCTGCAATCAGAGGACCTCTCCTTCTTCTAATCACTTAGCTATGAGCAGGTGACCTCAATGGCTTCAGCTGTAAATGGAGTTACTAAGAGAACCTACCTCATGGTGCTCCTGTAAGGATTAAGTGAGAGCATGTGTATGAGGCATCTGGCATGGTGCCTGGTTCACAGCGTAAATTCAGAGCAGGTTGCCATTTGTCTTAGTCTGCTTTGTGTATCTGTAGCAGAATACCATGGCTTGGGTAATTTATAATTAATAGATGTTTACTTGGCTCACAGCACTGGAGGCTGGGAAGTCCAAGAGCATGGCACCAGCATCTGGCAAGGGCCTTCATGCTGCATCATCCCATGAAGGAAAATAGAAGGGCAAGAGAGTGTGAGAGAGCAAGAGAGCAAGAAAAGGAAAGGGGGTCAAACTCACTCTTTTATCAGAAACACACTCTATCAATAACAGCATTAATCCATTCATGAGGGAAGACCCCTCATGATCTAGTCATCTCTTAAAGGTCCCACCTCTCAACGTTGGTTGCATTGGAGATTAAGATTTCAACATAGTCTTTTTGGGTGAGATAATTAAAACATAACACACTTGTTACTAGATCAGGAGATTTCCTAAGGTCAGAGCAGTGACGGAGCTAAGCCCTGAACTTTTGTGACCTTCAAACCAGGATTTTTTCCACAATTTGTCATACAAGGATATTTACAACCTACTTTAAAAGTGGAGAAAAGAATAAAATAATTTGAAGATGGAGTACCCAAGAGCTGTTCCAGACAAGTCAATTGAAACTGTCCTTCACCTAAATTTGAATTAAAAGATTGTTTTTGCATTGTGTGATTTGGTAATATGGGCAGTATAGGTGTGTTTTTAATTTTTTTCCATTTGTCAACTCTTACATAGCCTCAGTTGAAATTAAAGACATGAGACTTTAACCATAATGAACAGAAGGCTTGAATCCACATATCCAAAGGCCAGATCTGGTGGAAAAACAAAAAAACAAAACACCAAAGCTCAAGCACAGGAAGTGGAGAAGAGAAGAGGCTGGATCAAAGTGAAAATCCTGAAAGGAAGAAGCCAGTTCATCTGCAGATATCATCACTTCCTATTTGAATACTTTTCTTACATTATGGTCAAACTTGCAGAATAAACTCTCATACTTCATTTTGGTTCATGCTAGAGTTGGGAAAGAGGCATCTAGGACATGTCATCTATGTGCATTTGAATCTGATGATTTGTCTTTATCATTTACAAAAGAGAATTCGTGGCCATTATTTCTTCAAATATTGCTATTCCTCCAATAATGCTATTGTCCCTTTCTAGAACTCGTCATAGGTGTATGCTTTCCTCCAAGTTTCATAACCTCTCTATCATATTATCCATTTCTTTATCTCTCTGTTATGGTAGTCCAGAAAACAGATTCTGCTCTATCTTCTAGTTCACGAATTTTCTCTTTATCAGTATCTAATCCATTGTTTGATTTATTTGGTTTTTAATGTCAGGAATTAAAATTGTTTATTCTAGAGCTCCCATTTGTTTATCAACATTCTCCTTTTTCTTTCATAGTATCCTTTTTTGTATAATCCTTTCCTTTTTTGATCTTTAATCATTTAAACATACATATTTTATACTTTATAGCAAATATTTGTTTCCTGATGTTCCTGGAGTTTAAATCCTAATGTTTCCTGTGTCTTTTGACTCAAACTCATATAGGATTATTTGCTCATTTTTACAATTTTGAGTTGTGAGCTCTTTTTCAGCAGGGATTTGTCTGTACCTGGTTTAATGGTGTGTCCTTTTGGACAGTTTTTGAATTTACTTCTGCTTGGTGTCCCAGAAGTATTACCAGGCTGTGTCTGAATTTTATGTTAATTTCTTGAGGGTGTCAAACTTTAAGGTTACTAAATTCAATACCTCCACCAGTTACTCCCCTCAAATATTCTAGTTTTTAATTCGTTCTTCATTTCAGTATCTACAATTTTCATTTCTTCTTTCTCTCCCACTGCCCTCCTTTCCACCTCCTTCCTTCTTTTTCTCCTTCCTCATATTTCCCTCCCTCCCTCCCTCTCTCCCTTCCTTCCTTCCTTCCCTCCCTCCCTCCCTCCCTCCTATCAGTTAGTTATGGCTTAAAATAAATGTTTGTTTAGAGGGAGGTTATTCAGACAATATACTCTACTCTGTTGCTTGAAGCAAATGTTACACATGTGTACTCAGTTTTAGGTATTTCTCAGACATCCTGGTAAACAACCATGCTACTAACCTTTCTCAAACTGATCTCCTACTCTCCTTGGACAATACTATGTGCCACAGCCATCCTGCTCTTTAGGCTTTTTCTAGAATATGCTCTGTGCTGTCCTGCTTCAGAGGCTTCCTGCTTACTGCCACTGTTTTAAGTTGGCCTAACCTGCTTGTCCCACCTGTTAAAATTCTACCCTCCATCAAAGTCCACCTCCAATGCCTCTTTCATCATGAAGCCAACATTGACTCTCTGAAGCGGTGTAAACTCTCCTTCCTCTGACCTATTTCTCCTCCTCCCCTTGATTGTAGCACCAAGAGTAGCTCATTTACACATTTGCTCTGTTATCCAACTAACTTTTAAAAACTGCTTTATGAGGCAAGGAGCAGTGGCTTATGCCCGTAATCCCAGCACTTTGGGAATCAAAACCAGGCAGATAACCTGAGGTCGGGAGTTCGAGACCAACCTGGCTGACATGGTGAAACCCCATCTCTACTAAAAATACAAAAATTAGCAGGGCACTGTGGCACATGCCTGTAACCCCAGCTACTTGGGAGGCTGAGGCGGGAGATTTGCTGGAACCTGGGAGGCAGAGGTTGCAGTGAGCTGAGATTGCATCACTGCATTTCAGCCTGGATGACAGAGCAAGCCTCCATCTCAAAAACAAACAAACAAAAACCTGCTTAATGGCACAACCTAGAGTATCATACTTCTTTATTTTTGATATCCTGAGTACTGTCTGGTGTTAGGTATATAAAGAAAACAAATGTGTATGTGTGTGTGTGTGTTTGTTATTTTTATTTTTTTTAATTGCATTTTAGGTTTTGGGGTACATGTGAAGAACATGTAAAATTGTTGCATAGGTACATACATGACAGTGTGATTTGCTGCCTTCCTCCCCATCACCTATATCTGGCATTTCTCCCCATGCTGTCTCTCCCCAACTCCCCACCCTGCTCTGTCCCTCCCCTATTTCCCCCTGACAGACCCCAGTGTGTGATGCTCCCCTCCCTGTGTCCATGTATTCTCATTGTTCAACACCCACCTATGAGTGAGAACATGTGGTGTTTGATTTTCTGTTCCTGTGTCAGTTTGCTGAGAATGATGGTTTCCAGGTTCATCTATGTCCCTACAAAGGACACGAACTCATCGTTTTTGATGGCTGCACAATAGCAAATGTGTGTGCTTTTAACTGAATCTACCTGAATAAAAAGGATAATATAGGAAAATCATTTCCTCTAGGAGGTTGGATGCTCGTCTGAAGTACGTCTTTTATCTACTTGCTATCTTTGCAATTCCTTAATGCAATTTCTACAATGAGAGTTGGAGTTTAAACCTGAAAACATTCTTGGAAGAGGAATCTTCATTAATGGCAATATACCACAAGGTAAAAAAGAATGATACTAATTTCTTTGAGATAAATGTAAGAGGGGTTGGGGTTGCTATACCCTCTTTCTTATTGTTGCAACGTGATGGGAAGAGATTGGTGCTGGGTGGAGGAAGTACTGTCAGTAGCAAAACAGACAGTGAAGTGAAAGCTGAGCTCCTTGGAGACACATTTTTCTGCACTTCCCAGTTCTACCCTGGACTGGCTTTGAGCATGCTCTCCAGGGAAATGATCTCTACCCTTAGATTATGGTATCTCAGTCGACTTTCCTTTGGTAAAGAAGTTTTCCTCCTGGGAAAGAAGTTTTTTGCTTTCTATGTTCTCTAACTTCTTTTAATTCACCTCCAAGGGTTGCAATTCTACCATCACTATTAATGGATTGGCATGGATTCTTCTTGACTTATTTTTATACATATAATAGCATAATTTTACCCTAATAAAAATAAGATTATATTATATCTACTGATGTGCAATGGTTTTGGCTTTTAATGAACAAAATGTAATGTAGATACATTCCACATACAACTGCTTAAAAATAACTCCACTGTAGAGTAGCATGTAATTTATTTTAACAATCTGAAATTTATTCTATCAACTATATTTCAAGCTCTTTGATTTCAAATATAATAGTCCAGTTCTTCCTGTCAATAATTTATCTCAGGTATTAAGAGAGAAGGGCCTTTCCTCCACCCAATAGTTTCACTTCAGATTACAAGGAAGATTCCTGGAGCCAGAAGGCAGGAGGGTGTACATATCTACTCTTGGGATTTTCCAGGTGCATGTGCTCTCAGCTGCATACTTCTTAGTATGAGTTTCTGTAGGTACACACTCTGTTATGAAAGGAATCTGAAAGACACTGGATCACTACTGCTAGTAGAGGTAAAAAATCATCTGACAGAGAAGCAGTACAGTTGTTGAGGTTAAACTACCCACATTTAAACAGCTCTGCATCTACCAGTTGTATGACACAAGAAAAAGCTGCTTAGTCTCCTGGGCCTCAGTTGTCTCATCTTTAAAATGGGGATAACTATAGAATCTGCTTTAAAAATTGTTAAAAGTACAAAATGATTTAAAACCTGTAAAGTGCTTATACAGGCCTGGCACATAATAAATACTTAATTAAATGTTAGTCAAGCCTTCATATGTACCTGGTAGTACACAAGATGAAGAGGAGGCTCAGCTGGAGGCTGAGTGCAGTGAGCCAGGCAGCGGGCAGTAGCTGGGAATTCCGGTGGTCAAACAAGGGGGCTTTCTGGCCCCATAAGCATGGACAGTTGTGGTCTTCCCAGCTTCAAGCCCCAACTCTTTGGGGACTTTACCAACCAACTACAGCCCACACGGGTTTTACACTGAGTTTCTCTCTAGTACAAACCAGCGCCAGAGTAGTGTCGGGTACGTGCCTGTGGCCCCAGCCCGACTGCCATTTGATGCCAGTTAACTCTTTGATGTGGATAATTCTGTTGTGTGCATTGTAAGATGTTTAGCAGCAAGCCTGGCCTCTACTCGCTAGATGCCGATAGCACACCCTCAGCTGAAATACCTAAAAATTTCTCCAGATTTTGCCAAATGTCCCCTGAAAGGCACGATGGCCCCTTACTGAGAATCACAGATGTAACCTGATATTGGATATAGAAGTTGCTTATTCTAGCTCTTTCTTGTGTGTAAACCAACCTATTTTAGTAGATTCTAAGAATTTGCAGGCAGAGACCACCCTTATATACCACCCACTTACCCACCAGCACAGTGCTTGATCCTCAGACTTCACTTAAATACTTTTGCTTAACTCAAAACAGACAATCAAGCTAGTTGGTTAACATTTTAATTTCTAATTTGTACTAAGATTGATTTAAATAAAGGTGACATCAAGACTAATTATTCCTGCTAAGCTTTGAAATGTCAATTACTTCAAAACACATCCTTTTCTTAAAATACATAATATAATTCAAGCTGGGTCTTTTTTTGTCTTTGATCACAATTCCGTACATACTTCACACAATAGCTGGGATATATAAAGTTTGGTTTTAATTGCCATCTATTCAATTCCTTCTTTACAATGAACTGGAAATATCTCAAATGCACTGAGGACTTCTTTCTAGCGATCCCTTTGTCACTGGTGTCACGATGTCTGAATTTTAAATCACTGGAGATGCTCAGCCTAAGAGGAGGCAAGGGGGATTTTGCTCTGTGTCTCACACACAGCCTGGCAGTGTCTGTTCATAATAGCCCTGGCAGCAATGCTCAAGGAGACTGTTTGTTCCCTTGAGAGGCTTATTATCCTGACATTTATCACATTCTGATAAATACAAATTCCGCACTCTGAATTTTGCTGCGATTTCATATTTTATACTTCTTTTTGTCTTATAAATAGGGGCACACATGTTAATCTAAACACCAATATGCACCCATGGGAATAAAGGTGCATTACTATGCTCATCCCTACAGAAAACTGCAGCTCATTATACTGAAGGTATAGTGCTGTGATTGAGAAACACACCTGTGGTGACTTTCTACTGGAGTTCTTGAAAACTTCATAACATGGATGAAGGGATTTAAAGACATACATGTGAATTTCCAACAGACAGAAGTGTAGCATCAAGAGAAACCAAAACAACTTTTGAGAGATCCCAACAGGGGGTATTTGCATAATGGACCTACTACGGGGTTGGGTGTGGTCCTCAGCGTTGGGGCTCAGGATTTGAGCTTCCCAATCACACTGACGGGGAGTGGTGTCAAAGACAGACTCACATGTCCGCAGCTCCCAAGGCTATGCCAATAACTCATTTGCAAGGAGAGGTGGAGCAGTTGCCAAGGCAGTATCTTAGCCCCCATCGGCACTGCTATAACAGGCTGGGTTGTCATCAGAAGGGAGTTTAATAGACTTGGAGAAAGTGCGAAGGGAAATAGATGTATGGTCTAAAGATGGACTGCTCTCCAGCCAAAAAGCCCAAGCCATGCGTTCCCTTGACAGGGACACATACACCACCAAGAACAACCGAGTGGCGTTCTGCCCCTTAGGATCCTCCCTTCTGGTTTGGATGCTGGTGACATTTGACTCAAGGACACACCTTCAATGTTTCTGAAAGCCAACAAAACCTCTTCTGACTGAGGCATTTTTTTTCCTAAGGTAAGTTAGCCTTTAGATAACTTACCTCTCTCCTGGAGAGAATAAACTATCCTACCCAGGAAGCAGAGAGAATGTGGGTGAACCCTAAGGCAAAGGAGACTCAAGTCTTGACCAATGTCCTGCTGAAAAGTAGGAGAGTGATTATAAATATCAGGTCCATGCTGGACTGAAAAGAGCAAATTTGGACATCTCCAATTTTTTTTTTTTCAAATTACTTTGAGTATCTTTGCTTTGTTTCTTAAAGTGTAGATTTAGAATCCAACTTTCAGAAGACATTTTATTTTTCTCTCTTTTAAATCTTTATTTGAGGTTGAAGGTGGGAAGGAACCACATTTTTTACTTCTGTGACAATTAATGAATGTGTGAAGGGAAATGACATTTATAAAGTGCCTGTCCCCAACAGAGGCAGCGCTGCAGAACTGTGAAGCATGTGGACTCCTGAATTGGACTGCTAGGTTGTGAATCCTGGCTCTCTCACTTCTTACATTGGGTTAATCACCATTTTTATGTCTCTGTTCCTTCATCTTTAATGTGAAACTAATGGGAATACAAACAAGGGTTATAGAGAGGATCAAATGTGTTCACAGAAATAAAAGGCCCAGATCCATGCCTGGTATATAGTAGAAGAGTTTCTAAACATTATCATTATTTTCTAATCTGAGAAACTAAACAATCTGGCAATTTTTTGATAATTTTTTTTTTTTTTTGAGACAGATTCTTACTCTGTCGTCAGGCTGGAGTGCAGTGGCACGATCTCAGCTCACTGCAACTTCTGCCTGCAGGTTCAAGCGATTCTCCTGCCTCACCCTCCCAAGTAGTTGGGACTACAGGCACGTACCACCATGCCCAGCTAATTTTTATATTTTTAGTAGAGACGGGGTTTCACCTTGTTTGCCAGGATGGTCTCGATATCTTGACCTCATGATCTGCCCGCCTCGGCCTCCCAAAGTGCTGGGATTACAAGGCATGAACCCCCTCACCCAGCCAATTTTTGATCTTTTTTTTTTTTTTAAGCAAAAAAGAAAATCCATCATTAAGCTTTGTCTTGAATGTTTTATGTGCAAGCCTATATTCTCTCTCTCTCAAACATGGGAGAAGGTATTTAAAATTACAGGTTCTAAGAGTCCTTACAGATCCTCTTTACTCTCCTCACTGTGTGTCTCAGGAAGGTAGGGGCTCATGTTGAAGGTCAAAGAGCTGAAGTCAAGGTGGGTGGGAGGGCAGAAATAAAATTCATGCCTCTGGATTCCTGACTTTCCACTAAAGAACTCTATCTTGCTCTATGGATGGCCACGCCTGATGAAGTTCACAGAGGAATTTGGCCAGAAAATATCATGATATTAACAATTTTTCCCCTTCCTCTTTATTAGATTTCCAGCACCATAGATAGATTGATAGAGAGACATAGATAGACAGATAGATAGATAGATAGATAGATAGATAGATAGATAGATAGATAGATAGACAATAGATAGATAGTAGATAACAGATAGATAGGTAGGTAGACAGACAGATAAATGGATGAAGAGAGAGACAGAGGGAGAGAGATAACACTAACTTAACACTTTCTCATTACAACTATGCCACAGAATGTGTGAGTTGTCCACGAAATCCACCAGTAACAGGAGCAACAGGAGAATGTGTAATCAGTAAGAAGAGGAGATGAGAATGCTAAGGGGTACTGCTATGTCCTCACTGTCTATAAAAAGGACATTATCACCTCAGGGTTAAGCATGTCTGCTCATGCCAATACTTAATGAGAGAAAATAACAATATAAACAGATTGCTACCTGCACACATTGCATTTAGAATGTATTTGGTGCCAGGATCTTAGGAACATTTAGAAGAATTATTTAAAGTCTCAAAAACTTTCTGTGAGGAAAAAAAAAACAAAAAACAAAAAACAAATCTGAAAAGCCTCTTCTATCAGCAAGAACAGCAGCATCTGCTTAAGAACACATAACAACCCCTACATTCAGATCAGGACAGGAAATAAAAAAAAAAATAACATATCCAATTGAAACCGCGGGAGGACACAGTAGACAGAATGTAATTAGTTGGGTTGACTGTCAGCCAAAACCTCAGGCAACCACCCCCTTGCTCTTATGAAAACTGCCTGGAGATTTTTAATGATGATGAGCAGTTAGGATCTCGATTTTAAATCTTCTCTGAAATGCAGGGCGCCATCATTCCCTCTAGCAATGCTGGGATATTGGTTCTGGGTTGGCACTGAAGAGCTCTGGGAAAGGTGAACCCTAACTCCTCAAGCAGGAGTGACTTCTCTCACAAAATGTTGGGTTTTGTCAATGCTTTAACTCTAACGAATCCAGCTGAATTTATGAGTTGGGTGATTTCAAAACGAGGACACTTTGCTCTATGGAATTTAAATTTGGGATTTTGGAATGAATATCTCCACTTTAGTGCTTTTCTCAGAAGAGAGTGATGGGATTAGGAATTCTGGCTTAGGGATCACGGTGACTACAGTCCCATGGCCAGACCTGAAGACGCTCAGGGGCAGGATGTTCATGGGCAGGTGCCACCCAATTCTGCTGCTGTTCCTCCCCCAGGTCTCCAGAAGAGCCAATGGATGGGAGTGGATAGAATAGACACAGATGCCAGAACTGGATTTGAATCCTTGCTCTGTCTCTTACTAGATATGTGATCTTGGGCAAGCCCCTTAGGCAATCTAAGCCTCAAACCAAAGAAGGCAGAAAAAGTGTTGGGTCTCTTCAATTTCTCAAATCCCTTTAAATGATAAAACATGTTACCTTTAAAATATGTATAGATATACTGTTGATGGTGCTTTCCTGTGCCTGAGATTGGAGATCTGAAAGAGCAAGCTGATCCAGGCCTCCTTCCATGCAGATTGTGTGTTTAGTCTGTACTATGGCTAATGACTGCAGCTGCTTCCTGCAGAGACTGTTATAAGATCTATAAAAGGCCGAGATATTATGGTTTCAGAAGCAGGTAATGAGCATACACAGAAACCACGTGGTTTTTTTCTTTCCATTTGGATTTTTAGTTTGTAGGCTTTCTACACAGGAGTTCATGGGTAAGATGCCAGCTCTCACAGACAACAAGGATTTATTGTATTAATAATCTGCAAATTATGGATTGCAAAACCAAAGACATTTGGGGATTTCATTGAACTTCTACCAAAAAAGATGCCTCCATGCTGAGGTTTTCAAGTTGTTCACTGTGCCCAGTTGAAATTAATTATAAACTATACATCTCTCTGCATATTAATTATGAAAACATACCATGGAATATCTCTAGGATAAAGTACAGCAGAAAAAGATGGCAATTTATGAATACTGTGTACCAAATCAAATGAAATACCCAACTAAGACCATTTTCCAAAAATAAGCTTTAAAATACATCTTTCTTCAATGTTATAGGAATTCAATTCATTCAAATCCACAAACAATAAGCCCATTTGCTGAATTATTGATTTCAGATTGTTTGGGACAGTATCTACTTGAACTATGATGGGAAAGCGATTCCAAAATCAATCTGAATTTTTTTCTTTTTTTTTTTTTTTACTGATAACTGTTATAAGCATGGCCAAACCTGTTCTATAGATGTGGCTCCAAAAATGTGGGTCAAAAAATATGAATCTTGAATCCATAGTCAAATAAGTTTTGAATATGCTTGGTTTTTAAAAATGAATTCTCTTATTGCATATTACCTTTGATGTGTCATATATTATTTTAAGTATTACGCAAAGCATTTCACAAATTTCTGTGGCCAGGGAACACTTTTTCACTGAGCATCTTCCTGGGCCAGTGTTCTCTGGTTAATCCTGGTGACTTGCTGTTGCTTCCATGTGCCTCGGTTCTCTGTTTTCATCTTGTCTTCCTAGGTTCTGCCACTGTGGCCATTCCCAGGATTAGAGCAAAGTAAATGGAACAAACCAACTCAGAATTAAAAGTCCTTGTTTATTTCATCAGAGGCTGGCCTGATGCATACATTAGCCCTTTCTGGCCAGAGCTTCATGTCTCACCCACTTTCCGTTCACTTCTGACCTGAAACAACAGGACTGTAGAAGAGATAAGTGGAATATCTGGTGGTCAGGCTAACTCTGTGTACCCCGTGATGATGTTTTCAATAGGAGTTCATTGTCATAGGTAGAACTTAGGAGCCATAGGCAACGATTTCTTAAGCCTTTCTTCCAATCAATGTGCCATGGCTATTTGATATGTCAGTCTCAGCAGCTAAGTTCTGGGAAGATTCATCCCCTTCATGAGCAAAGGAAGAATGAAAAGGGGAACAGTCTAGCCCAAAGAGGGAACAATAAAGGAGAGAGGGATATAGCGTTTTTTAAGCTTCTGTTATGTAACCAGTACAGTGCCAGGTGCTTTGCATATCAACTTCAGTTCCAATCCGTATATTAGGACTGAATTTTAAAAGGCTAGAGAAGTTAAGAAAAGGGGAGAAGAAGAAAGGATGATGGGGAAGCTAAATTAGTACTTCTATCTCAAGGAAAGAGCTGCAGCACCTCTTCCAGAATTCCACCTGAGCCTTTAACTGTCCCTTCCCACTGGGACAGCAACTTCTTCCTTTGTTCATATTCTAACCTCTTTTCTCCACTTCTTTCTTTCCCTCTTGCACACTAAAAATCCAACTCCTCATCACTAACTCACTATCACCTATGTCTCTTCTTTATTCACATTAAAACACTCTCTTGCCCCTAGATTTCCACTGCCCTGGACACTCAACTCTCTGCAGTCTAACTTGGGCTCCCCTAGGCCATACCCAGTTTAACTAGTGGGATCATCAATAACCTTTCAACAGCCAAATCCTAAGGGAAATATTGAGTTCTCCTCTTACTTGAAGGTTGTGTCATAACCTGCATGCTTGACAGTTTCTTATCTCCCTGTTTATTACAACTGCTCCTTTGCATTTATCTTAATCTTTTGATTCTTTCCGAGCCTTCTTGCCTGGTTTATCTTCCTCCTCCTCTCTTTAAATGTTGCTGCCTCCAGAGTTCCTGTTCTTGTCCCTCTTCTTATTTCTCATACTCTCTTTGGGTTATCTCATCCACTATTCTCTCTCTAATATTCTAATCATTACAAGTTCCTGTTCTACAAATGTTGATGCCTCCTGGGTTCTGTCTTACATTTTCACATGTTTGCTGGATACTACCATGAAGAGGTTCCCAAACCAAACTCATTTTATTTCCCCTCAAATTTTTCCTTCCTTCAAGAATCCAGTCCTGAATTCAATGGCACCTTATTTGCCCAGTTACTTAAATCAGAAACCCAAAAGTCCTCCCCAGCTCCAATTCAGCTTTCAACTGCCTTTCCCAAGAAAATCTGATCTTGTCACTAACACACAGGCTTTAAATACTTCCAGGGCTTCTCCATTGCTTGCAACTTAAAAAAGCAGATGTCTTGTATGGTACTCGGAGCTCTTTAAAAACTGGCTCTAATCTATATTTTCAGTCTCATCTCCCATCATTCTCATTCCCAAATTCTCATCATGACTTGTGTAACTTAAATCATCCCTCACTGCTGGTAGCTCCGTAAATATTCTGGATTTTCACTTATCATGATGCACTTCCTGAGGTTTGCCTTCTCGAATATGACCATTTTCTGTGTATTCTTCAAGATCTATCTCCTCTCGGAGAAACTCTTCCAGTCTATTGTTCCCTGAGTCATGGGTTGCTCTGAGTTCTTTCTGAACCATTATAGGGAGTTCTAGTGTAGGGCTTCTTACATTGCGTTGGAATTATTTGTCCAAGTTTCAGTCTTCTCAACTGGACAGTAGACATTCTTTCCTCTGGCCTCCAGCACAGGCAGACACAATGCCTAGTTGCATGTTTCATTAATTGAAGCCTCTCCCCTAACCGTGATTGTCTCAAGTGTCACTGATGTCCAGATAATGTAGGTGTATCTCTCCCTTTGTACCTCTTCTGCTTCACCTCATTACTGCTTCTCCTTTGTGGTTAGTAGATATAAAATGTGTGTAACTCTCGATGCCTCACTTTCTTTATCATTAAATGAGAAGAGTCACAAATCAGAACTCAACCGAGGAACTTGTTACAAGGATTCAACGAGAAAATGCATGCACCATTTTAGCACTGTGCCTGAGTTATAATATATGCTCAATAAATATTAGCTGTTGGTATTGCTACTACATAAGAGATTTTTTTTTTACAATTCAGTGTTTTGATGTAGACTATAGCATATTAAAAGTTATCCTTACTCATGTTTTGTTTTACCCTTTTTTCTATTGCTTTTAATGGATTTGTATTGACATAATCCCTTAGCATAGAAATTTTATTTTAGATTTTATTCATGTACATTGGTCATTATATCTACCCAGTATTTCTACATCTTTTCTTTGGTGTGAGCATTTTAACTGTCTTTTGGGAAACTACTATCCTTACATTTTATGTGGTCCTCCTAATGGACTTGTCAATCACAGTGTCCTGCTAGCTACGTCTTTCATTCGCAAAGTAGAGACATGACATGTCCTACACCAGGATAACTTCTAGGATTTTGTCACAGGACCAAATCTACTGACACTAACTCACTCATAACCAATATTATACGCATCTCAGCAGATATTTTAGCTCTCTGTGTTGTGTCGCTTGTTACTTTAACTGTGGGAGTCTTAAATTCACTATCTTTCTAATACATTAATTCCTTCCATTAAATTGGGCCAGACTGATATCCTGGCAACAAAGTAACCATAGCAGGTAAAACATTCATCAGCTACGTCAATATTAAATGAACAACTATCTTTCGAGCAAGTGAAAACTGGATGGTACAAGGTAATTCAAAAAAGCATGAGACTTAGTTCTGGTTTAAAAGAGATTGCAATTCAAATAGGAAAGGAAAACAAATATGAATAGAAATAAATTAATTTAGGAACAGCTAAATGACAAATAGTGGACAATTAGTATTAGGTTAAATCATATTCAATTTCTCTTTTTGTAAGTAAGAAAAACTATTGGCAATTTCATGTGGGTTAGTGTAACAGAATTCTAATGGAACATAAAAAAGGAAGGGAAAAACAGAAACAAAAACAAGATGAACACTCTGCAATGGGAAAAGCTCCATGTAGGAGGTGAAACTTAAGCTGGACCTAAATGTATGGATAGGCTTTGAAGAAAAGGAAAAGGACTTAGTTGGAAGGAAGACACGAATTAGGAAAGGCATAGAGATGGAAAAAGCATTCATCTTGAGGATCAAAAAGGAGCTCAGCTTCATGTTAGAAAAGGACATGTTTGGGATATCAGTAGAAAGCATGCAGGGAGAATTGAATGAATAGCTGTGGTAGACAGAATCATGTCCCTTAAGGGAGTCTGTGTCCTAATCTCCAGAATGTATGAATACGTTAGGATACAGGAGAAAGAGGAATTAGGGTTCCAGATGGAATTAATATTGCTAACCAGATAACCTTAAAACAGAGGGATTATCCTAGTTTATGCTGTTGGGCCCAATGAGTCACAAGGGTTCTGATAACTAGAAAAGGAGACAAAGAGAAGTTTGCAGTAAGAAGGACTCCATCTACTGTCGCTGGCTTTGAAGATGGAGGAATGGTACCACAGAATGAGAAATGTGAGCCTCTATTAAAATGAGAACAGGACAGGAAACGGATTCTTCCTTCCCTGCAGTCTCCAAAAGGGAACATCTCTCTGTCCAAATCACGATTTTAGCTCAGGGAGATCTGTGTTCAACTTCTTACTTTTAGAACTGTAAGATACTTACTGTGTATTGTTTGGAGCCACGAAGCTTGTGACAATGTCTTACTGCAGCAATAGAGAACAAATATAATGGTATTTAAAACAATTAATAAAAAAAAATAAGGTATGGTTACTGACCAGTCAGAATGAATGTCCAACCAATCAAAAGTACCTGCTGAACATCAGCTCAGAGTAGATGTGATAAAGCCACTTTACAGAGGGCTTTGAACTTGATTCCATGGATAACATGTAGTCTATTGAGGTGTTAGGTATGAATGAACTCTGGTAAAAACAAGATTAATTTGTTAGTAGAATGGATGTTATCAGTGGCCTCTCTAACACATCTCTGTCCACACTGGAGTAAATTTTCATTTAAAAGTTGCCTGGTTTAAACATACTAGCATTTTTAAAACTCCGAATGATTCACCTGTGGGACCTGCCAGATTATTTTGTTTGATTATTTATGCTTAAATTATTAATGCAGCAGATAGTGTTGATGTTTATTGCTCATGCTAGGCACAGTTCTTTGGCAGTCACTTTTCTCAGCAAGATAATCAACTAAATGAAAAAAAATTAAAAATTCATAGCATTTAAAGCCTTCTTTTTTGTATAAGTTATAAATTAGATGGAAGAATGGAGTTTCTTCTTCTTTTCCCAAAACGTGAGATGAAGTAGTAGAGATTAGAATGTCCACAAAGGACCATTTTTTGAGTCTAAAAGTTAAAAACAATGAAATTACTTCAGGAAGTTTTGTGGCTGATTTTAGAGGGTCATCCTAGCAGAAGGGCCCACTTTGTTACTTTTCTCCTTCTTTTCTTATATACAGTCATTAACTCAATCTTTTTTGTCCAAAACTATTTAATCTTATTTACACCATTAGTGATTAGAAAATGCCTTCCAATTTTTTTTTTTAAAAAGCTACTTTTGTGAATGAAACTCTCATACATTGGAAGTTATTTAGTCTGTGGGTTCTGTGGTGTGGTGCATGCATTTCTGTATGTTTGACTATTAGAAGGGAAGCCACATGGTGTAACAGACAGGGCATGGGCTTTAGAATCCAATGGAGGGGTTTCAAATCTCTGCTCTTTCATTTACCAGCCATGCTGTTGGAGTATGTTAGCTGATACTTTTAAGTTTCCTATCTATAAAATCAGGATTGAAAAAGGCCTCAACAGGCTGTTAAGAATAAAGCTCACACACATATAGTTTACTATGTGCCAAGTACTGTTCTACTTTTTACACCTATTAGCTCATTTAATTCTCACAACACCACCATGTGCTTGATACTATTTTACAAATGAAGAAACCTAGCCTCAGTGAGGTTTCTTATAATTTGCCTAAAGTCTCACAGCTAGTAAATGACAGAGCTGGGGTCTGCACCCAGGCAATCTGACCCCGAAGTCTGTGATCTTCACTATTTAGTTTAATTGCTGGTTTCCTTTCTCATTTCTTATCTGAAGGATTATACAAGCAATATTAAGCTTAAAAATATATTCTATTTTAAAATTCCCTTTGAAATTGGCCATTTGCCACTTTAAATTTATTTTATCCAAAAACTGTGCTACCAAAATCATAAATCTGTTCCAGGCTATTAACGACAAACAAAAATATAAATAAAAATCAAATCTTTCATGGAAATAAAATATTATCTATTTGTAATGATAAAGAAGAAAAGTACCATAGAAGATCGTACAAATGGCACTAGGAAGACAGTTGAACATTTCAAGCCCTCAGTTCTCTTATTTGTGAAAGATCCTAGCTGTCCCTAAGATCCTAATTAGATGAGAATAAGGAAATAAACGGAAATTTTGATGGAAAATCTGAAGGAGGGATTTAGGGTGCATGAATACACTTGGAACTTGATAGTGTGGGCTTTTGTTTTATTTCCCTTTAAAATACATAACTTTCCTTTCCCTTGATATAGATTCACCACCAGCACTACTCTAGCTATTTTACTTCTTGAGAAAGAGAAGGAGAAGAAAAGTAAGGAAGAGGGAGACAAAGAGAAATGGATAAAAAGATGGTCAATAGAAGAAATAGAGTAAGAATAGGGCTAATTGTCTGTGGTGAGTTGAGGAACAAGATAACATGGAGGTGGGAGTTGGAGAAATTGAGGATGGGCATGGAGTAAGAGGGAAGTGGGAGTAAGAGGTAAGTGTAGTAAGAAGGTATGAATGGCACCAGAAAGACGATTGAACATCTGCAAATCCAGACTCTCTGTTAAGTGCATTCATATTAATAAATTCACTTCGATCCAATGTTACATTCCATCATCTAACACGCTTAGAAGTCATTCCCACACACATGCTAGGTTTCTATCATTATAAATTAACAAAATTTTACTTATTATTGTTTGGTAGAAGCTATCTCTTCCCAGATCAGACTTTGTCCCCCTGGCACTTGCTGAGATGTGATCCTGGTTATAGGTCTAGAGATCATAAGTGGTAACTGGGGTAAGTTTTAAAGAGAACAGACTTTCTCTTGCGAGGCAGCCCCAGGTGGGGTTATTACAGGGTCTTCATGCAAAGGGAAACTAATCTCAAACTGAGGGGAATGAGCTGCTTCTACTGGGAAGGGAGGCTCATAGCCATTTGGGGATTCAAGATTCTCAGCTTTGACTCAGTTGATCCAGATGCCAAATCCAAAGTGTCAGGAGCCACCTTTCCCCAGTTAATCCCCTAAATTTCACATAAGAAGGTTGGTGAGTCTGTGCAATTTTGCAAACCATGTAATAAAATTCTGAGTTTGATTTTCAGTTAGGTCAGTTCTGTGGTTACAGGAAGAGAATCTTTAGGATCTGCCATAGCAAAAGCTTTCTCGTTATCTCACTGTAATGTGAGCAGAGAATTTAAAGCTCTGACCTGTCATTGTCCTCCTATAAGGCCCCTAGTTCATTCAAAGCAGCCCTCACACCACATAGTTCTTGAAATTATCATCACTGCTACCACGAACACCAAGTTAAGCAGCTATTTGGTCCCCTAAGACACTGGTTCAATTGGTACTTTATCAAAATTAGTCACAATTAATTGAGATGCCACTGCATGCCATAAAATACTGATATTTCATTTCCATTAGCAGAGTGCCAGCACTACACTCAAGTTCAGGGATTTCAACCAATTCCATAACTCCATTTGGAGGACCTCTCTTCTGGGACTACTCTTGATATAAGTACTGTACATTCAGGGTCCATGAGAGAAATAGAAACTACATTTGGAATTTCAGCTGGGAAATTTAATAAAGGAATTTAGAAAATTCTAGAACAAAAAGGCAATCCAGCCAGGGATCTGGCAGTTCAAAGGAGGGGCGAAATGCCAATGGGATGCAGACCTTTGAAGCGACGGGAGTAAGGAAGTACCTGGATACCGCAGTTTCTTGATGGGGTATGAGGAATCTGGTTCTTTGTGCCAGAAGGAGTGGGAGGTGCCATTCCCAGAATAACGTTATTGGAACAGCTTAGACCTTGAAGGAAGAAGTCTCTTCTCTTCACCTGGCTTTCTTTATCTAGTATCTCCTATTGGCACAACCTAACTGGAAATAAAGAAAAAATAGCTTGCAGAGTCCTGGCTGCAGTATCACAGAACAGACCATAGAAGGCCAGGTTTGGAATGAGAGACAATAAGTAAATCACTGCACAGTGAGTGAGGGGTGAAGGAGTTGGCAGTTACATGTAAGGAGCATGTGTGGCCAAACCATTCACACAGTGCCTGTATTTACATAGCTATAGCTATGGACTAAGATAATCAAACCATTAATCAAACCAATGTAGCCAAATTGGTTTAAAAGTTTATTTGTACCAAATTGATAAACTTTTTTTCTTCATTTGAAACTGTTTTGGAGATGTTGCACATCAAGCTTGTAGCTAGCCATTCGTACAAAATCTTCCAGCCTAGTATAAGATGAAGAAAATATCTGCTGCCATGATTCTCCATGGACAATTTACAGGCACTATGAGCAATAGGACTTGGTGTTTTGAACCTTTGCTCTGTGACAAATCTATACAGCCCAATGTGAACTAGAAATATTTCGGGCAAATCCACTTTATCAGTGTAAACCTGAATCTGTGTCTGGTGTGAAGTACAGTGACAACTTAAACTGTGTTGTTAAATAAAATATCTGATACATAAATATATAGATGAATGAATAATTTAGAAAGTGAATATCTGATCCATTTTTCTCAAAGACTTCATGTGAATCCAAATTTGGAGCTTCAGTGACCCAAATGCTTTGCCTACATTGATCCTGCATTCAGGCTCCTTCCATTTCTCTTGGCTTCTCTAAGAACCAGATTGTCACCACTTAAAAGTCTGTTGGAATTTTCACAAAACCTTTTCCATTGATTTCTTCTTCATAGGAAAGTGAAAGCAGCGAAAATGCCTTCGAGTTAACCAGGTCTTGTTAGGTACAAATTGTTGCAAGGAAAGTGAGGTGGGATGGAAGTAAAGGGTTGTTTTGAACTTGTCTCACAAATGTCACCATTTAAGACCTGAATAATCCAAGATAACAAGAGCAGATCAATGATCTCTATAGAGGATGCCCTATAAATCAAAGGATTTGGGAGGAAGAGTAAACCTGTGGGGCTTTCAATCCCCTTCCTATGAACAATGGGGCCTGTAGGTTCGCAGGATGAAGGAAGAAGGTCCTCGAGATGCCAAACAAAGAAGGAAAGGTGACCCACCAGTCTCCACCTGTTTTACAAACTGGTCAAAGACAAATCCTGCTTAGCATCCCTTTGTGGATGGGACTAAGCCAAGTGAATGGAGTTGAGTGGAGATGCTCCCGCCTCATGGGGCTTCCTACAGTGGCTGCTGCTTCCTTCGATGTCACAAATTGAGCAAATCCTCCAACACTAAGGGACCCCAGACTGTGCTCCAGCTCTCAGAGGGAGTCTTTCACAGCAGCTTCCAGCTGTGGACCGTAATGGTGCCACATGCGTCACTGGGGCTCCAATCTGTCCCCTGAGCCCTGCGGTCGGAGGCCCAGTGAGTGATGTGGTCTAGGGCCGTGGGTGCTCACTCAGATTCTGCTTTGGTCTTGACCACAGCATCAGAGATGATTTGATGCATTGGGCTTGAATATGTTTTGAGTTACTCTGTATTGCATACACATGTAAAACAAATCTGGGAACCCGCAAGTGTGTGACCAATTATTTTGCTCCTCTGCAAAGTGTTTATTAAATTTTGAAAAACGAGACGATACAAAGAGGCAAACAACAGAAGCAATCACAAACCCCAAACAGTTTTCAAATCTATAAACAATTTTTGAAAAACATTCAAATAACTTTCCAAATGTGTTGCCAACGCAGTAAGGAAAACAGATCTTTCTTACGGTTTGGGAAATTTTCAAGTGTGTCAGAGTGACCTGCACACGTCTGTTGGGATGTTCTGAATGGTAACGAATTCACAGAGAAACTCTTGTTCCAGACCTTCAGGATACAAAAGCAGCAAAATCAAGGCCTTGCATCTTGGTGCTCTTTAGTGACTGCAGGTCTCTCAAGATTGGAAGCCCAGAGTCCTTGGTCCAGGACCAACTTCTGCCCCTGATCATATAAGGGATATTGGACAAACCACATTGAGCCCTACTTCTTTATCTATAAAAAGAAATGTTTGTCAAACCATTAGCAGTGACTCATAAAGAGGTTTTGGCGGAGTGGAGGGAGGAGTGATCAAAAAAAAAAAAAAAAAGAAAGAGATTTTAAAGATGATTTAGTGGATCACACCAATATTTTAGAAGAAAACAAAACAGAATCAAACCAAAGAGAAAATATTACAGTGTATTACACGTAGTGAAGGTAGGTCTTGTTTAAAGGAAATTTCTGTTTCAATATGTGTGTGTGTTGAAATTGTTTTGTTCCTCTATAACATGCTTATTAACTTTTAAAAATGAAAAATATAAAGAGGTAAATGTCAGAAGCAATCACAAACAAGCCCCAGTTTTTAACAATTTCTGAAGAACATTAACTTTCCCTTTTACTGGCAAGTAACATATTTTTCTGTACTAGGTTATATGATAAAATGTTTTTCTTAATAAAGATTTGGGTCAAGAGGTTTGAAAAACACCCCTCTAAGTTTCTGTCCAGCTCTAATAGTCTATGATTCCCCAAGACAGAAGGGACCTGCTCACTGAGGCGTAATGATAATACTCACATGTAACATTTTTTAGCACTTACTAGGTTTCCAGGCACTGTGTCAATTGCTTTCCATGCATCATCTCATTGAACACTCCCAACAACCCTATGTGTTAGGTAATCATGATGCTGTTTTACAAGGACTGAGGAAATTAAGCAATCTTGGAGAGGTTCAGAACATATAGTTAGCAGGAGAGCCAAGATTTGAAACTTATAGGCTGACTCCCAAGTCTTTAATTTTTCTTATGATTTGCTGCCAAACATGTGAGATTCTGAGCATCAGTTAGTAACTGGGCCTCTGGTACAGATGGGCGCAGGTCTTTTGCCTGAATTTCCATGTGAAGGAGGATAACCAGTCATTCCTCTTCCTCTTGACTAGGGGAAGGTGCACTGTGCATTTCAAAAGCCTGCCTAGCCCTGGGAGATAAGGGGGCTGCTTTATGTCTTTGCATTTCATTTTACTCATCTGTAAATCAAATTTCCCTCAGTGTCTTCCAGAGTCCTCAAGAGTATCAGAGAAGGCGTAATCTGTACATATAGCTTCATTTTAAATGAAAATATCAAGCAGTGTCATTTTTACAAGTATCTGCACCCTGTCTGAGACTAAGAAGAGTGCAGCTGTGCACACTGTGGTGAGAAGAAAACTTCACCTCAATTGGAGGACGTAAATGTAAAAGTAAAGTTTCAGCACAAGCACCCGTGAACCCCGTATGAAGTCCTTCTTCTTTTCTAGCTCATACCCCCACTCATGCATGGATACTGGCTTGACTTTACAAGGAGTCAGAATAGGCTTCTGGGTGTATCCGTGACTAGAAGTAAAACAAATATTTTCTTTCCAAAGTTATTGAGTCCCATTGATCTACATGAAATTTCACCATTAGATAGTTATTCCTTTTGCTTGAAGGCTTTGTGTCTGCAGAAATTACCGATTAAAAATCAAATCTTTCTGTGGTTCACATGCAAAGTAACTAATTGCCTAAATGACCATTAAGTCATCCTATAATCTAATAAAATTTCATGATACACAAACAGTAAGTCATTTGGGAGCCATGGGTAAGATTCCCAGTGTATGGCACAATCTGGAGAGGCAGGCTTAGTTGGGGGTCTAAGTGAAGTATGAAACTCAGTGGGGAGGTCATAGAAAAGCATCAAAGACAACTCTTGGCCACTTGTAAAGTTTTGCGAGAGGTTGCAATGCTCCAGAATAACCGCAATCTTTTCATACAGTGCTTTCTAGTTTATAACGTGTTATTCCATTTAACACTCCCAGCATCCCTTGGGGTAGATATTTCTGGAGGAGGAAACTAAGGAGAGAAGGGATATGACTTGCCCGAGATCACCCACTGTGAAATGTCAGGTCATACAACTCCTGAGCCCTTCTGAATCCACCATGCTTTCTTCCCAGGCAGACGGACTCATTCCCAGTGCCCAGGTCTGAGCTCAACCATGCTCTCTCTGGGTAAAGACACCTCACGTCAGTTTTGACACGTCAGGGAACACAGAGATGCATCAAAGAATATAGGATTCTGGCTTTAATGCCTAACAGTGAAATAAAAGACTGGGGATGTGGATGTGTGTGGGACAGACACACACACCACAACACACACACAACACACATACAGGATCACTGGAAGTGTGTGTTCTAGGTTCGTAATTCAACCAAAATTTATTGGTGATTAAAGCAATTGAGCTTTGCTTCCATCTCTAATTTCGCCTTGACTTTCAGTCCTCGGCTTCTCTCTCCTTTCTCCCCGCCCACTTTTTAGTGGCCTTTGTTCTTCGTTCCTGAGCCATCTGGTTGCAAAGTATGGTAGGAGCACAGTGCAGCAGGCACATGAAAAAGCAGTACAAAAAAAAAAAAAAAATAGTAGGAGTGGAAACAAAAGACATGAAGATCCTGAATTTTTAATTTCTCTTTTCAGATTGAAATATCACTGCTCCTAGTTCTGATGCAAGATTGAAAAGAGTGCACTGGGTCTTTGAATGACAGATTGACATGGAAAAAGAGGAAAGCAGGACCCAGGACACCTTGGGGGTCAGGGCTGGGCTCAGGTATGCCTGAACAAGCCACGCAAGTTGTCTCTGGGCTTGGACCACGTATCAGAGGAGCTATTTGAGGAGCCACATCAGCACACCAGCTTCTATGGTCCTTCAGGCTGTGATGTTCAGCCCTTGCACCATGAAACTTTTTTTTTTCCAAAAGCCAAAGCTTTGAGCATCTCCTCCCATATAGAGAGTGTATATGTTTATGTCCATGTCTTCCGCCATGTGAATGCATGCAACCACCACCTCAAATATCATAAATCCTCTCTCTCCCCCTTTCTGTCTGCCTGTTTATCTACAATCTGTCTATTTAAATTCTTTTTAAACAAGAAGGGAATATCTTTATGCCTGTTTGTAGGGATATTCTACATCCATCTGTTATTTACATCATTCGTTTTCCTGAGGTGTCTCCAACAAATCCTGGCTGGATGCACTGTATGTGTTATTAATAAAACAGCTGTAAAAATATTAACTGTACGGTCTAATTGTCAGCCCTGATTGGGAGCCAAGTTTATCCCCGGACGGATGCGGAGACTCAGAATTTGGGCTTCCATCCAGATCTGACCCTTGCAGCTCACTTTACATTTGATTCTTTGACCATTTAAGCTGTTCTGGCTTCTTTTTCCTCCCAGGGATCTGTGCACATCCGGCCTCCTGGCCTCCTGGCTCCTTCAGGTGGCGCTGGTCCAGCTTCCTGAATGTTCATGGCCAGGCCTCTCTCCTCCTCCCCCAACTTTTGTTACACTTAACAGCCATATGCTATAGAATCACCTTCCAGTAATTTAAAAGATGAGTAGAAATATTGTCAGCATTGCCTCTCCCTGCACACTAGTAAGAAATAGCATTTGGAGAGTCTGCATTGGAAAACACATCTCTATTAAAAGCATTGGGTTAGGATACCAGAAAACCCAGAGTGATTGGCTGCAAAGTGATACTTCCTTAGTATCTGGAATCAGATCAATCTTTCAGCCAAACCTTCTGGATAGGGAAGATAAATGAAGAGGTGATAATACATTTTATTTTTAATGAAGTGCTCAAAATAAACCAAATGAGGGCAGAAATTGGCAAATGAGGCACTTTTCTTTGCTGTGCCCTCCTTGGGATAGTTGGATTAGCCCTGATTGGCTTACACCTAAGTGAGGCTGAAGGGTTTACTGCGGGGCAAGATTGGGAGGAAAGAGACTGTGTAGAAAAATCTTGATTCTGCCAATATCCAGAAAGCCTTGGCATCATCTGCATCTAATTCTTAGGTGATGGGACAGAAGAAGCTCCTTAGGTAGGGTGGTATGATGGTTTGCTTCATTACATATAAAATACATAAATTATCTGCCAATATTTCATAGGCCAAAAGATTAATGACACCATTCAAGCTCATAGTCCCAGTAACACTTAACACGGCTGTGATTAGCTGTCAAAAAATTGGATAAGATTTGATGCTTTGTGTTTTTTTGTTTTCTATTGGGACTTTATGACTGCAATACTCCACTCTGGTGAAGTGGTTTGGAAATTTTATAGGAATGGCCTTTGATTTTGCTTATTTTTCTAGGAAGATTCCAAGAAGCTTTTACTGCCATATAAAATTACATCTTATATTCTCTTAACCTCACATTTTCCAGGCCATCCCTGCAAATGTTTCCAAAAAGACGGCTTGTGCTGGGGTCACCATTCCAATTCTCATAACCATTAGTATTGACAATCAGTTAGGACACTAATGGTTTGTTTGACTTTCACATTTTTAAATAATCACTTGTAAGAGGAACCCATATTTTTGTCTCTAACAGAGGTGATGAAAATTTTAAAAAAGAAATCAAAAACTTCAAATTACTGTACCTTAAAAGAAACTGCATCAGGATGTTAATGAAATCATCAAATACGCTACTGGAGAGTTGACCTCAACAGAAAATTTAACACTCCACTGTCCTGCTTGAAAAATACAGGGTTTTTTTTTACACATGGTCAATTGCTTTCCAAAAATGTCTGCATTATAAAATGTTTTTGTCTAACAATTGGACTAGATTAAAATGACTTTGTGGAGACAAAGTGTTTTTAGCCTGAAAAGAACTAGTAATTGTTAGATGTTTCAGTGGAAGCTACCTCCCTTTTCCCTCTGTGTTTACTGTACAGTTACCTGAGTTTAAATGTGTTGGTGTTTCCTGACCTGTATCTTATGAATGTATGACAAATTGAATTTCTTTTCAATGAAGCAAAAGGAAAATATTTAATAACAATCTTAACTCTCACGAAAGCAAGAGCTTGCTTTATCTACTATATGTGTCTCCTATAGTGCCTAACAGACAGCTGTACACCAATAGGTCTCAATAATTGTTGACTAATGACCAAGTTAATAAAATTCTCTGCTTTGCATAAGAGGGAGGTCTAAATGTCTTCGGCATTCAGTGTCCATATTACACTCTTAAATGGTAAAAAGACTTTAGCAATTCTTTATTTTATTTAGATGTTAAACAGTGTTTGCTGAGTATTTTCTGCGGTGCTTAGCACAGTGGTAGGCACCAGAATGGATTAATAAATAAACATGAGACCTGCCTCCTGCCAATAAAAATTGTGTAATTTGTTTGTAGAGCCGGGATATCACATAGTAGAGGCGTTGTAAAAGCTGGAGTAGAATGGTAGTAACTGCATATAGGCAGATAGGGCATTCAATTTCAGGAAGAAAGTGCTGTGGGATTAGTTACAAGACAAAACTTCACATAAAAGACAATGGAGGAGCTGGACCATAGAGAAAGCAGAAAATGGGGGGAAAATAAGCAGTTTAAGATTGAAGACTTGGTAGACCCGACATATACATTGCTGAACTTCTTGTCCTACAGCCTAAATAACAGTAACAGATGGAGACTAACTGGTAAGCTCAAAGTTTGGTGATAATTCAAGATTTTCTTATAATAATGTTTATGATGTGAAAAAAGTCTGCACTCAAGTGTCTGGTATACATTAATAAGTTATTGAATATGTTTAAGACAGAACAAACTTTATGTCATTGTTAATGTCCATTAAAATGTGGCCTTCCAAGAAGGTGAGAAGTTAATTTTTGGTGATGGCTTCTGGACGTGGATGGAATAAACAGTCTTCATGGTGTTCGATTATTGGAGAGAAGGCTACTGAGCGAATAAGTTTAACTCCATTATTCTGGAAATCTCAAGTGAAAAAACTTTAAAAATGAGAAATTCAGGAAATACTATTTCAAACAAAACACTAACTTGCCATTACTTTTGCCTGGCAGAGAAGTGGAATTATTTATCTCAAAGGAGATAGCATTTTGTTTAGGAAAATATTCTGATGGACTTTTTTTTTTAAAATAAATGATACCCCACTGTCTTAAACGATAAGATGAAAAAAACAGAGAGAGAGCTAAGCTGCACTACATAAAAAATTAATTGGAATTTGGGAACTGGTCACTGATGCCTCGTTGGTGGTTGGAGAGAGCTGAGCAACTTGGCAAGAGGCTGGCAAGAAGCCTAGGAAAAAAAGACAGCCATGCAGACGTCCAGGGAGAGTCTATAGCTGAAGTACTTTTAAGAGTGGTGGTGATTAATATTCAGTTTTCAATGTTTCCTATTCTGAGATGTGCTGAAACCATTCATTTCTATCTTTAAAGCTTTAGCTAAGATCTGCCCAGAGATGTGTTGGGTGTTGGGAGAGAGTGGAGCAGTACTTAGCCTGGGTCAAAGCAGTACAGAAAGATGATGCTGGTTATGGGAGCCAGGACAGCTAATTTAGGGCAGGCTGCCCAGTGACTGACCCTGGAGAACATCAGCCTCCCCTTGGAAATCCTGAAAGGTTTCAGGAAGAGTGTGGAGGACATGGATAGAGGCTTGAGCCATTTCATTTGGATAGTAAAGAAAAGGGAAATATGGGGCTCCTGATTACTTTTAGCTATGCTGAGACGGATGGATGAACAGAACAATGACAACGTATCTATCCATCCATCCACTCACTAATCCATCCATCCATCCATCCATCCATCCATCCATCCATTGATCCAATCATTCATCATTAAGTATTAGGAGCCTACTATATGTGAATCACTACATTATAAGAGACACAGTTTCTTCTGTGCAGATTCTGAGAATTAATTTATACACAAAGCACATTAAAGAAGTAAAACCCAAAGCTTACCGGATGAGGTTGACTTTATATGGGCCTCAGTGAATGACTTACATTTGAATAAGAAATAAAGGAGAGATTGCAACATGGATACCCTGGGAAGTCACTCTCCCCAGGCTCTGTCTACATGGCATAGGGGAGGATAGGGCTCCATCCCAGGTTGTGCAGTCCTTTGCCACAAGTTAGAGATGAAGCTGGGCCTGATGTCTGTGCCTGCATTTTCCTACAGCTTCTGAGTCCTGTGGACAATGACAGAGGGAACAAATCATGCAGGAAATGTGTCTTGTATAAAACAAAACTTTAAAAGAAAGAATTAAAAGAAGGAAGAAGAACAGTCATAGCAACTCTTTTTATTTAGATACTATTTTGAAATTTATCATGCAATTTCATATATAATATCTATCATCACAACTACTCTTTGAAGTAGGTATTATTATTCCCATCTCTCAGAAGAAAAAACTGAAGTTCATAGTTTAAGTGACTTGTTCCAAAAACATAAAATTAGACCGTGTGAGTAACTCAATAATCAGAGTGATTATTATTAGTTTTCCCTCAGATCCAAAAATATTCTTTGACTTGCTCATCATTTTAATACTTTATATTAAAGGTACAAACCGGATGCAGTGGCTCACGCCTGTAATCCCAGCACTTTGGGAGGCCGAGGTGGGTGGATCACAAGGTCAAGAGATTGAGAACATCCTGGCCAATGTGGTGAAACCCCATCTCTGCTAAAAATACAAAAATTAGCTGGGTATGGTGGTGTGCACCTGTAGTCCTAGCTACTTGGGAGACTGAGGCTGGAGAATCGCTTGAACCTGGGAGGTGGAGGTGGCAATGAGCCAAGATTGGGCCACTTGAACTTCAGCCTGGGCAACAGAGCAAGACTCCATCTCCAAAAAAGAAAAAAAAAAAGTACAAGACCTATAAACCAGTAAAAGTTAGAAATGAGGAAAGATTACTGATGAAATCATTCATTCTTCATCTGAATAGCCAATTCCCCATTTTATATGATACAATTCTCAAAAATGTTATGGTCATGTCATTTTTCTGGGATGAGAAGGTACTTTGGAAAGTATTTGGGTGTTGCCAAATGCATTTGTTGCATACCACTTCTGCTTATTCCTATCCTAAAGTTATGAACAGCAGTAAAGAAATACAAACTATAGTCTCTGCCACAAAGAAGCTTCTCATCTTCTATGTAGACCTTTTCCCCTTTTCTGAAAGAACTGTAATAACTTTGGCTTCAACCTAAGAGCTCAAACATGGAAACATTTTATCAAGTTAAAATAAGAAATTTCTAACATTACATTAATGACAACAGGACGAGTTATCAAAAAAAAAAGTAATTAGTGTAAGCATTTTCTTTCCCTATTCCCATTCTGGGTAGAAGATAGCATTGTATCTCCAAATGTCCAAGTTGTCCTTACTTCCCTGTCTGTAGGGGAAATGAAAACTTCTCTTTCATGACTTTATCCTCTTTATCCCACTCTCTTTAGGGACCTTGAGTCATTAAGTTGGGTAAGGAGAGACACAGCTTTGACTACTTGGGGATGAAGATGTAGGAACAACTGGAACCACAGGAAAGACAGGGATTCCTTAGAATTCCTCCAGCACAGAGGAGCCATAGGCTTTCCAGCAGTGGGCCACATGGTGGGCCACTCTCCAGTGAGGAACTGCCGTGGGGTGCTGGGAGGGAGACACTGGTCACATACATCACACTGACCTTGAAGGCAGCAATGAGCTTCCACATGGGAGTGACCACAGCCAGTTTTGCTGGCTGCTGAGAAGGACTCCTCTGTAGCCTCCTGGAGCAGCTGCCTGAGTGTTGCTGGAATACCAACACTTGACTAAAGGGACAACGGATATAATGGTGACTCTAACGAAGGAAATGTCCTTCAATTTTTCTCACAGCACACATACAAAATCAATATCTTTTTAAAGGGCTAATGAAATGTTTCACCAGTCAGGTATGTAGGTGCTCAGGGCAAACTTAATTTCATGAAGATTAGAAATTCCACATGTGCCATTCCTTGCCTTTAAGTGTTGTGAGGTAGAAGTCACCCACATTTACAGGCAGCTGATTCTTGTGAATCACAGATTTCATATTTGGGGATTTGCCTACTTGCTACGATTAATTTCTAATCCAAAAATCAATACTGGGGGTGCGTTTGCAATTACTCATCTATGTGATCAGAGCAGTGAAAACTTTGAGTTCTCACACTCACATTTCTAGCTGGATCAAATAAGATGACACTCCCACTTCTTGTTTCAGCTTTCTTATTGTAAACATGTGTCCTTTACATGGTCTATTTAGTACCATATTTTTTACATTTTTCTGCTTCTTGTTGATTATTTTGCTGTTTAAAATGGCTCCCAAACATACTGCTGAAGTGCTGTGTAGTGTTCCTACCTGCAAGAAGGCTGGTATGTACCTAATGGAGAAAATACATGTTAGATAAGCATCATTTAGGAATGAGTTATAATGCTATCAGCTACGTGTTCAATATTAATGAATCAACAACATATATTAAATAACGTGTCTTTAAACAGAAACACACATGAAACGAGGTTATGTATTCACTGGTTGACAAAAATGTTGTAAACAGAAGCTTGCAGGAACCTAACCCTGTATTTCCCCTAAGAGCAATCACTTGGCATTTGCAAATTCAGTGTTTGTGGACTTTTATAACTATCATGAATAATAATAATCTACTATATTTATATATTCTTTGACTCAACCTATTATGTGCAAAATATCCTACTAAGCATCAAAATGAAAATTGACAGTAAATTCTGCAATTTCTGCCAGATCCTACTAACACACTGCAACCATACCACCGCAGAACAAAATTCAGCACAGGTTCTCTCTCACTCAGGAAGTGTTTTGGACCTCATGATTATTTCTGGAAGTAAAGGAGGTAGTTATAAGGCAATGTCATTTATACAAAAGCTCCTAACAAGAACCCTGAGGACAGCTCTGAGGATGTTTGTAGTGTGGCTTCAGTGTATTTGCGGTCAATGTTTCCTGTTATAAACACAGGACTCTGGCTTTCCAGGGGATTTTGTGACCATCTGATCCTGGATGAGACTTGGCATGTTGCATCCCAGCACAGGAGTTTATGTAAACAGGTTGTAAAATAATCAGCTTCACCCTTTCCAAATATAGGCAATGTTAACAAACAAACAAAATGCACACAACTTATGCCTGGGAGAATGTTGGTTTTGCACCTGTATAAATTGAAAACTGACAAGTTTACAAAGTGAAAGTGGCTAATGATGACTGATATTTGACGTATAAGGGTGGAGTCAAAAAAAATCAGCCATTTGCTCTGGGGCCAACTTTAAATTCTGGAGCATTTTAAATCCAAATTTAGTATTTTGTCACAGTTTTGTAATTATGTTATCAAAGAAGCAATTGAAGTCCTCAGCTGAGCCTCATGGGTAATTGGGTTGAGTTCTTCATATTTCCAAGACTTGGTAGCGAAATTATAGCTAAACAGTGAGGAAGTAGTCTAGAAGGTAAGCACCAGAAGGATGAGAATTTTTAGCTGTATTGCTCATCACTACATTCCTGGAGCCTAGAACAGAGCTTGGCATAGGGGAGGTACTCCATAAATACTTGTTAAACTAGGTCCATTTAACACTTTAGTATGTTGTGATATAACTAGTGGTAATGTGTCTGGATATAGGACATCATGTATCTCTGTCCCGCTTCTTGTACCTGTGTTATATCCCTCCCCCGCCCAATCTTTCCCAGTCTCCACCCTTCCCTCTAAGCAGTCAGTGCTTTCAACCCCAGAAGAAACCAATGGAAAAAGCAGAAGCTCCATTGCTGTGCAGAAAGTCACCAAGTACCTGTTCAGTCCCATGCCTCAGGCCTCTATTCTCAGCGGTCCTGCTCCTGATCACTTCCAGAGGAGCGGCCATTATTTCAGAGCAATCTGTTTATTTACAGACAATTGGTAGTATTTTGCATAAGGATCTTGGCTTGTTTTAGCAAGGACGTCTTTGAGGTGATGGAGTTGTTAATTTTGTGGCTGCTAATGATATTTTTAAATTTAGAAATTTTTCTTTTTTATATTTCATTACCCACCCAAAAGCCAAATTTCTCTACAGAATTTTTGGGAGGCATTAGGCAGAGTATTTGGGATTAGAACTCATGTTGTTCTATGCAGTTTTTCTCCAACCCCTATTTCAAGGATTCCTCCTTATAAATGAGTTTGTCTAAGTCTCTGTTTCTTGTCATACATTTTTGTGAATTGTGTCTCTCCCAAATTCCCATGTTAAAGCCCTAACCCCTAATGTGACTGTATTTGGAGATAATCCTTTAGAAGGTAACTGAAATTAAGTGAGGTCATAAAGGTAGATCCCCAATCCCACAGGGCTGGTTCCTTGTAAGAAGAGGAATGAACATCAGAGCTCTCTCTTTGTGCAATGTGAAGACAGCAAGAAGGCAGCTATCTACAAACTAGGAAGAGAGCCCTGACCAGAAACCAAGTTGACTGGCACTTGTACTTCTCCGCTTCCAGAACTGTGAGAAATAAATTTCTGTTAAGTTACCCAGTCTGTGGAATTTTGTTATGGCAAACCTAGCTGATTTAAAACAAAAGGATTTTCTACTTTCTATGTAATTCAATAAGTTTACAGGTTAATTACAGCATTAAAAGTTACAACCTATATGTCCTAAGAGCATTAAAGCACACACAAGTCCTCTCATATGCCATAAGATCTTATCTATAGACCTCTCACACTCACCTTCAATTATAAAACCTCCAATTGTTGCAAAGTTCTCACCCAGACAAGACCTTGCATATGCTCACTGGCAAGTTTTCTTGGCTATGACTTGGGACCTTCCTCTTGATTTCTCCTTGCACCTCTCCAGCAAGTTTCACAGTGCATCCTCCAGAATTCATAGCCTGCAGTTGTCTCCTTCAAGTTTCCTTACAGATTCCAATGCTGTAGAAGCACTAGCATCTTTGAGGGTTCAAATGGCAGGCACCATGTTCTGTGGAATTCTCAGTCCACCTAATCACACCTCATCTTACTTCCTCTCCTTAATCACCTTCCATCCCACAGGACTCAGACATGGGTTCGTACTGAGTTGGGCCAGAGACAGATACAAATCTGAGTCACAGCATTCATGCTCTCTCCACAAGAAAACCTTATCTCTCCAAGAGCCAGACTATTTTTCTGATTCTATCTTCCATTAGGTTAAGTTCTCCCTTAAGAGTTCCTCATTTCTCCCTGCTACATTCAGTTGCATGTCTGGAGGTTACCAAATGTTAAAATGATATATTGTTATGACCTTAATTCATGCCTTTGATACACACACACACACACACACACACACACACACACACACACGTTGTAATATATATAATCGTTTTTATGATTATAAAAGACTACTCAATCCGTGTGGGAAATTTTTAAAACACAGAAAAAATATAAAGAACAACATAAAAAATTAGAACCCTAACCCTGTTCTCCAATATTATATAATTTTATTATTACCTATTTCAGTATGTGTCTCTACAATGTAATAACACTTTTTAAATACCATTATCACAATTATAAAAAAACTAACAAAATTAAGGCCAGGAGTGGTGGCTCACATCTGTAATCCCAGCACTTTGGAAGGCCAAGGCAGGCAGATCACTTGAGGTCAGGAGTTCAAAACCAGCCTGGCCAACCTGGTGAAACCCCATCTCTACTAAAAATACAAAAATTAGCCAGATGCAGTGGTGCACCTGTAGCCCCAGGTTTTCAGGAGGCTGAGGCAGGAGGATTGCTTGAACCTAGGAGGCAGAGGTTGCAGTGAGCTCTGAAATTGCACCACTGCACTCCAACCTTGGCAATAGAGCAAGACTCTGTCCCCAAAAAAATTTTTTAACAAAATTGTAATTGTATTATTCAATATCCAATTAGTGTTTAAATATTGTCAATTGTTTTGTAATCTTTTACAGTATGTTTGCTTGAATCAAGATCCTAATAATGTTCTTAGATTATAATTGGTTGTATTTCTCTAAGTCTTTTTTAATGTATAAGCTTTTGTATGCATTAGTAGTTTTCCCTTATAATGTATTTGTTGAAGAAACCAGATTATTTGTCTGTCATAGTTTCCCACAGCTTGGATTTTGATAAATTAAATTTTCAGGGTATCATTTAATATATTCTGCTGTCCCCTGTATTTCCTGTAAATTTGCAGTTTGACCTAATAATCTGTGGTCTGCAGCCCCCAATTTATGAATATAATTCAGGGATACACTTTGGGAAAAAAATGACATGTTTATTTTTACTAACTTCCAACTAAAATTTAGTATGCTCTTCAATTAAAACATTAGGCAACAAACAACAGTAATTTTAATAGTATATCTGACTTTGCTGTCAATAGAAATCGTAGCTATTTTCGTGTCATATTCCAGCTGTGGCAAGATATACCTAAATATTGTTTCATCTTACCATGACTTCAAAATTATTGCAGCTTTTGGGCCTGCCTTTAGATCTTATTATTGAATGTGTTGGTGAAGAAGCCCCAACCTATTGTGTGTGTGTGTGTGTGTGTGTATGTGTGTGTGTATCATATACATAGGTATGTACACACACACACGCGCACACATATTTTTTTCTATTATTTGAGTAACTGTATTTAACATAATCGAGTTTAGTTACTGACATGGTTTGACTCTGTGTCCCCACCCAAATCTCATCTCAAATTGTAATCCCCATAACTTCCAGGTGTCGAGGGAAGGACCTGATAGGAGGTGATTGGATCATGGGGGCAGTTTCCCCCATGGTGTTCTCATGATACTGAGTGAGTTCTCATGAGATCTGATGGTTTTACAGTGTTTGGTAGTTCCTCCTTCTCTCTCTCTCTCTTTCTTGCTACCTTGTGAAGAAGGTACTTGTTTCTGCTTCAACTTCTGTCGTGATTGCAAGTTTCCTGAGGGCTCTTCAATCAGACAGAACTGTGAGTCAATGAAACCTCTTCCCCATATAAATTACCCTGTTTTGGGTATTCCTTTTAGCAGTGTAAAAATGGACTAATACACTTACCAACTTTTGTATTTTAGTTTATGTCTTTTAAATATTTTTATCAAAAGGAGTTTAATTGGACTCACTAGCCTGCCCAAGCCATTTGGGGCACAAAAGAGTGAAGAATCCCTGAGTCTTGATCCTATGTGAGTTATAATTTTTGTCTGAAATACTTTATAGGAAGTATTGTGCAACACTTTTGTGGATATGCATATAATGTCTTGTTTCTCTTTGTTTTTTGTTTTTTGTTTTCTGTAATATTAGTAACAACTGATGATCATTGCCCAATCCATTAATGGTTACAAAATGATGATATTATAGGTTTATAATTTCTTTTTTATATATAGTTTAAATGCTTCTTTTAAAGTAAATCTTCTAATCAACTGTCTGATGACTTTGAGAGGAATTTCAGATGGAAAGCAAGATAAATGTTTGATACTTTCCTTTCATTTTTCAGTTTTCAAAACATTGAGTTGACTCCATAGACTCCTCCAAAGGGGGATTCCAGTGAATTTTTGTTTTCTTTTGTTTTGTTTTCAATATCATTGTGAACTTATAGATGTAAATACAGTTTTGTGTGTTTTAATTGGTTGTACCCATTATTCTTAGTGATACTAAACTGCCCCATGTTTGGCCAGTGGAATCTCTTGAAGTTGTCTCCTGAGTCCTTTTAACTTGACTATTATCCTTGAAAGCATCATTGCTATCCAAAATGACCAAATGCTCCAGATCCATATTGTTTATGTTCTACTCCAAACATGAAATCATGTTCTGTTTATTTCAGTATGATATTTAGAAACCACAATCTGTGTGTTAAGAGTACCAGTTGCTACTGTGCTGACATTACTTCTAGTACTTTTTATCATGCAGACCTGGAAAATAATTAAGAGAAAATGCAACAATAATTTGGTCAACAGAATACTTTATCCTGTAAGCACACATAATACAGTAACAGAAAAATAGTATCAATATAATCATCACTAACATAATTACATAAAACAGTTTAACATTCTTTTGCAGTTCTTTTTGTTCTGAAACAGTATCAACTAGGGATGAACAAATACATTCTTGAATTTTAACATCATTTGAAATAATTCCTATTTGTATATTTAGGCTACCAACTCAAAACCCAGTTAGGTTTTTTTCTTTAGATTTTTAATGATTACTTTTTAAAAACTTTTTTCCTATAAATGTGTAAAAATATTTTTAAGTTTCCAAAAGTCTCATTAACAAAACAAGATATAGTCAGATAAGCCAAGCTCATATCCAGCCACCTCTGCCTTGTTTGCTTACTTTCCTTATAAATACCCTTTAAAGTTTATTCTCTCATTAATCATCTTAAATATAATTATTCAAATATGTACATATATTAGCATTCCCCTTTCTTTGATAAATGGTTGTATAACATAAATACTTTCTCCTCTTTGCTTTTTTCCTTGAGATTGTTTCAAAGCAGTTTTGCAGAGATTTTTTTTTTTTAAGCAGAGATTTTTTAACCCTCTTTACAGTTGCATAGTATTTTATCGTGTGGATTGATCAATTGTTTATTTAACCAGGTCCCTCTTGGTGAGTATTTGGTTTATTTCTGATCTTTTACTATTACAATTGGGCTATAGTGAATATAGAATGCATCTGGGTGACATTTATCTTTTCACGTCTGCCAGTGTCCTTATGATAGAGTCTTAGAAGTGAGTAAATGTAAGTTGGTTAGATATTGCCAAATTCCCTTCCACAGATGTGGTATCGTTTTGCTTCCCACTAGCAGTGTAAGAGAGTTTCTGCTCTCCCACAACTTTGCCAACTGAGTATATTTCCCAAACTTCTGGATTTTCGCCAATATGGTATGTGAGAAATGGTCAGGATATTATATTTTGCTTTTCTCTTATTAGGAGCAAGGCTGAGCATATTATAATTAAAAGCCATTTGCTTTTCTTTTTTGAGAAACAGTCTGTTCATATCCCTAGCCCATTTATCTACCAAGTTGCAGTCTTTTTCTTCTCTATTTTTAGAAGCTCTTTACATATTAGACATGTTCAACCTTTGTGATAAAAGTTGGTTTTCCCATTTGTCATTTTTCTTTACATTGCTTAGAGTATTTTTTCCTTGCAAACGTATTTTTTAATGCCATCAGGTTTAACTTTTTCCTTAATGCTTCTGGATTTTGATAAGTAGTTGAGACAGTTTTCCTCATCCTAGCTACTGGAGGAAAATATCCATGTCTTCTCTTCAAACATGTATAGTTTCATTTATTTCACATTTAGATCTCCAAGTCTTTTGGAATTTATCCTGGCTTACAATGTGAGAAATGGATCCAATTTTATCTTTTTCCATATGGCTATTCACTTATCCCAACACCACTTATTTAAAAGTCCATCTTTTCACCACCAATTTGAAATGTCACCTTTATTGTGTATTAAATTTTCATATGCAATTGGGTCTATTTCTGGAGTTTCTATTCATTGATCTATCTACTCGTGTGCATACATCCTTCTGCATTAACTATAAAGGCTTTATAATGTATTTAAATATCTGGTATAGTCAATCACTCCCAACCTCATTGCCCTTCTTTTGCAAGAATTCCTGACTACTCTAGCTTATTTTTTCTTCTAAATGGTATTTTCGAATGACATTAAATTTATACATTAACTAAAGGAGAACTGACTTTTATCTATCCACGAAACTGGTATGACTTTCCATTTCTTCAAGTCAACATTTACATTTTTCAGGAGTGTTTTTAGTTTTCTTCACATAGATTTTGTACAATTTTTTTATGCCTAAGTTTGTCATTATTACTATCTTAAATAAATCTTCCATATATCCTCTAACTACTTTTAGTTTGTGTGTATGAAGGTTGTTTATGATGATTTTTTTTTTCTATCTACTACCTTACTAAATTCTTCTATCAGTTGTGGTACATTTTCCATTGAGTTTTTTGGGATTTCCAGATATATACATGTCTTCTGCTACTAGATATGTTTTTACTCTTCCTTTCTATTTCTTATGTATGACAGATTTTATCCTATTTGATTTTTACTAAACAGTCTATAAGCATTGCACAAAAACATTAAATGGTCTTTGAAGCACAATTTTAATGGTTGCATGTATTTTACTATTTGGATACACCGCAACTTATGTAGTCATTTCCAACTGGAAATTCAGGTTTCCTCTTTTTACTGTTATAAATAATGATGCAATGAATATTTTCATGTTTAAATATGTTTGTGCTTCTTTCTGATTAGATCCTTAGTGAATATTTGTAGAAGAGGAGTCACTACATCAAATAGCTTGCCAATTTTTAAGAGTTTTAAAATATATAATTGATGAAATTCCCTCCAGAACAGATGAACCAATGTACACTTGAACTAGCAAGTATGTCTTCCTTCACTACTTCCTCAGAAATCTAGATATTTAAAGAGTTAACGACAGCTCAGTAGGCAAACAATACCTCATTGTTATATGACAGGTTTGTTGGGCAATCTAAGTTCAATGTGGGTATATCCATGAAACAATTGTATCAGAGAAAGGGAGTGTGAAGGAATACAGCAGTACATTCTACTTATATGGACACAATGGCAGTATTTTTCATGTGGGATGTTACTATTTTTCTCATTAGACTAACCAGACATTGGTTAGTCTAACAGACATCTCTGTGTGGCAGGCATACAGGTGCTGGTTCTTCTAAGGAGTGATGTATTCTTTTCGGCCTTTTAGAGCTCCCCTTGACACATTTCCCTGCTCTGGGAAATCATGCTTAATCTCCATCCCTATATCGCCTCTCAGTCTCCATCACTGGAACCATCTCACCCACTGGCCAGGCTTTCTAAGCATCCGAATGCTAGCTACCATTTCTGATGTCCTCTTGACTCACCAGAAATGTGTACATCCTTGGGGATACCAGTTGGTGGAAGTGCAGGCTGCTCCTCTGCCACCCCATCTTGTAACTTTCTTGCAGTTCTCTTCCCTGGTTGGATAGGCACAACAGCAGATCAGAAAGCCCGTTACTCCAGAAGCAGAGTTCGAACCAGGGAAGTGCATACCAGTCTGCAACTTCAACCTCAATGGGTGACTATTTGTGAAGCTCCTCTGCTGGGGGAGAGTGGGCAGCCTCTCCCTTGCCCATTGGGAGAAAAGAGAGTGACCTCGGGTGAGTAACACTTCCGCATTGCCTGACCACTCCCGAGGCTGATCCTGTCCCTCATGCCTCCTTTCCAGTCCTCTGCTTATATAATGATGGTGCAGGGTTGGGGTCTGGCTGTTCTTTTACATGTTGAGCACTTAGCACCTGTTGTTTTTGGCTGTGGGCCTAGTGCTGACTCCAGAGCAACAGTAGAAGCCCCACTCCACATCCTACTATGCTTGTCTTTATTTCTATTTCTTTGCTTAGTAGTAAGATTGGATGCTTTTCACATTTGTACTGATAATCATATTTCCTCCTTTATGAATTGCCTGTTTATGGCTTGTGCTTTATTCTTTATTTTCTTCCTCTCTATCTAGTGAAGCTTTCTTCTTGGGAAATAGGCTCACTGAGTTTTCTAGGCTGCATAACTTTATAGCCCCGCTGGTTCTGAATTTAACACAATCGCTTTCCAATTGTAGTTTCTGCCTTTAGGGTGTCAGTATTAATATTCAAGATACAATGAGCTAAGAAACAGGATACACAGATCTACTATTTGATATTCAGCATCTGGTTTATAAACGTGTGCTAAATATGCACAAACAGTAATATCCATATTTACATGTATGCATGACCACCAATTATATAAAGATATGACATGATGTACAAAATCAGCTTTTGCCTCCCATTAAATTTTTCCGAAGCCTCTTCTCAGTCATTCATTCAACCTAATAACAGCAATCTTAATCAGAGAATCGATTTATAACTCTACCAGGTGGCAAAAGGCTTTTCCAAGTGACCTCTTGGGGATCCCTTCTGGCTATCTTCTGGAAAATCGGAGATTAAAAACATGTGTGTTCCCACAGAGCTGCGTTCTGAAGATGTTTCCTCTCCTAGTCCTGCCCCATGTAAGTTATATAAGACCATGGAAATCAACAAAGAGCGATTCATGCCTTGACTGGGGTTATTGTTATTGTTGTCTTTAAGGACAGACCTAAAACTGAAAGAGCAACTCAAATGCAAGCAATTTGTACATACTGTCAAGCTCATAGCAAATTCACTCCTGACTTTTCTGTGAAGGATAGAAGTGGATAAAAATTCTCAGTATTTTGTGAGTCTGTGAACTCTTGGGGATGGAAATAAAATGAATTTAATTTAATATCCTAACATCTTAGGCCATCAGCGCTTAACCCGGAAAGCTGGACCTGAAATGTGGGAGGACTAGGAGAAAGCTCCCAGGGCTTGCAGCACGAGTGTGTGTGGCATTTTGATGTTACTATGGGGATTGCTATAGTAACAATTCCACTCACCCTTCATTTATTAAGTTATTTCATTGTGGAACCAAAAGGTAAACCAAACATTCAAAAAAACAATAGCCTTTAAAGAGATTTTGCTGTTTCTACAGCCAGCCAAATGTTTCAATGAAAGTACTTTGAGTGGAAAAGACAATATTGGCAGATAATTTAATACAATTGCAGGAATGAGATTCCTCAAGGTTTCCTCGGAGACTGAAAAAATAACAGCTGATCTATGTCATAATACAGTGTTGAATTTGAGAATTTACCAGCCCTGAGACTCAACCCTCTGAGGCAATCGTGGAACTATCCTTACTCTCCCATATCCACACTTGTTCTTTTATTCCTTCATTCCTTTAGAAAACAGCCTCTTTCCCCGCAACCCCCACCATAAACAGAATGGGAAACATCAAGCTGACTGGGAAAAAAAAAAGACCTTAATCCTGACGAGTTTAAAGACTTTAAGTCCAATATCCCACTGATGGGGCCTCAGCAGGCCTACAGTTAGAATAGGGAGGAGGAGAAATAGGGAGCTTTGGGAGAGAAATTGAGGTGGAATTTTCCTGCCCTATCCTTGGATCCTGTGTTTCTGGTCCCTTGACAGTCTCTGCCAAGCTGGGTGGATTCTCCTAAAAAATGTTCACAGACTCTCCGAAAGCAAAAAAAAAAAAAAAAAAAAAATGAGGGTTGTTGAACAAAAGCATGTGTTTCAAGGTCTGCCCTACTGCAATGGAGTTTCGTGGTAAGAAGCTCCTTGGGGGATGGGGATGCATAAAGAAAAAAGAAAGAGAGAAAGAAAGAGAGAGAGAGAGAAGGAAAGAAAGAAAAAGAAAGAAAGAAAGAGAAGGAAAGAAAAGAAAAGATGGAAAACTGAGTAGCATCTAAGAAAGTATCTAGGAAAGGCACATCCATGTAAGATCACTAACAGTGTGAAGAACTCAAGCAAGTGACCACTTGGCTTGGCCCCTGCCACCTCCCCAATTCTAAGGGAGAAGGTTTCACTGCTTTTATGCTTGTCATTATTATGGTTCAATCAATTGTTTTAGCACTTGTTTTAGCACAGAGAAGACAAGGCTTATGAAGAGAGGCAGTCACCAAGATCAAAAGAACAGATAAGTGGAGACAGAATACATCTAGACATGATGAGCTAAGGATAGTCTAAAAAAGACCTTCAGGAATCAGAGCAAGTGATGTTCTGAGCTTTTCCCACACCTCGATTCAATCAACTCACACAAGAAATAGCCCTTAGAGGTCACTCTTTTCAGGACCTTCAACATTCAAATGGGAAAGCTAAGACACAGAGAGGATAAGGGGCTTGTCTACAATAAAATGTTCAGTAAAGAAAGAAATCTTGAGGTCAGGAGTTTGAGACCAATATGCCCAACATGGCAAAACCTCCCCCATCTCTACTGAAAATACAAAAATTAGCCAGGCATGGTGGTGTGCACCTGTAATTCTAGCTACTTGGGAGACTGAGGCAAGTGAATCACTTGAACCCAGGAGGTGGAGGTTGCAGTGAGCCAAGATCACACCACTGCACTCCAGACTGGACGACAGAGTGACGTTAGACTCCGTCTCAAAATAAACAAACAAACAAAACAAAGAAAGGAGCTGGGTTGGGAACCCAAGTAGCTAACTCCAGAGTCCATATGCTTACCCAGGCCCCTGACCTGCTCCTGTAAGTCAGCACGTGAAAAACAGAAGCAAATTCCAAAGCTGCTTTCTACCAAGTTGAAGGAAGAGAAGCACAAAAGGCAACAATGATTTGGCTCATGAAGGTACATGTGCTCTGACTGAGGGCTGGCGGCAGCAGACTGCCTCGCAGGGGCTGGAAAGCCAGTCAGGCAGAACACCTCGAATCTCAAATGAGGAAAGGCAGGCACGAGACTGCACCCTTAGGACGCTCTAAAATGCACTGAAGCCTAAACCAACTTTCTACTAAGCCAAACCAAATCTTCTGGGCTCCCCTTGTGTACCTTGTTTATGAGAATAGAATAAGATAGTATTTCTTTTTTCCCCCCGTTCACAGTTTGGAAAAGTCAAGTCCTATAGAAAGAAAGAATCAAACATTTGGATTCTATATTGCAATCTTCAGAGGTAGCATGAAAAGCCTAGAAATCTCTTCCTGCAAGTCAGTAATAGAAGCACATTTAAAACCTCACATGCAAATTCCTAACACTTTCAAAGAGAAACAGAAAACGTTTAAAAATCCCGGGCTCTATTCTACTTCAGTAAAAAGTTTAAAGACTCCTGGCCTCATTTTAGCAAGCTCCCGGTTATTTTATTTGGATCATTTTGTTATATTTGGTCTTGAAAAGTTTCAAGGCTTTCTCCACCAATGGCTTAAAAAATTAAAGCAAGGTCAGATTAGGTTTGTCTAGGGGGCCGAAGATAGAAAGGCTATGGTTTAAATGTGCCAGTGTTAGGACCCAGTAAGGGGAAGAAGTAGGAGGAAGCAAATGAGCTTCCAGAAAGAATTCACATATGGACGATGCATGAGAGTTTGCTCGTGCTTGCATGTGTACACGCATGTGCATGCACGTGGACAGAGGCGACTGCCACTAAGGAAGGACTAGTTTCCCTTAACTGTAATTAAGCTTCCTCTGGGCTGGGGGGTTTGCTCGCCAGGCATATTTCCTCGATTCTCAGGGTTCTACTAATCATGCAAAGTCTTTTGTGCCTCAGAGACCCCAGCTCTCCTTTCCCCATGGCCAGAGTCTGGGAAGCCCCATATAATACCAAGTAGGAAATTACTGATCTCCAAGGATGAGTTAGTATGGAAAAACTTTACAGTACTTGGGAAGTATCTAGAAGTCTCATAGTCCAATGTCTGGGGATATAGCGTTGGGGAAAAAGAAAGGCCAGGAGGAGAAGGAAGACAACAGAGAATTAAGTGTCCTACGTTTTATAAGGTGCAAACATGAAGCTAGCTGTACTTTGCCACCACACAGTAAATATAAGATTACTAGGCAATTATATTTAAACATTACAGAACCTCCGAAAATAATTGCCATGTTCAGGGCAGTTTCTCAATCCCTCGATAACAGTATAGTTTAATGGATAGAAACAACTATATCATTTATTCCTCTTACATAAAATGCCACCAACCATGTAAGTACATGATCAATAATAGAGGTTTATAGTGGGTGTGCAGTCGTCCTGAGAGCTGCCGCTTCGTGTAAAGCAGTAAGAGGTAAAATGAGAAGCAAAAAATATGGAAAGGAAGTGCTTAGCAGAGCAAGGACCCAGGGGCTTCTCAGTGCCTTTATTTTTATGGTGTACAAGGAACGATATGAAAGCTAAACTTGGAACTTTTTTTTCAACTCTAAGTTCTGGAGTACATGTGCATCTTACAGGATTGTTACATAGGTATACACATGCCATGGTGGTTTGCTTTCTCCATCTCCCCATCACCTACATTAGGTATTTCTCCTAATGTTATCCCTTCCCAATCTCCCCACCCCCTGCTATCTCTCCCGTAGCCCCCCACCTCCCAACAAACCCTAGTATGTGATGTTCCCCTCCCTGTGTCCATATGTTCTCATTGTTCAGCAACCACTTATGAGTGAGAACATGTGGTGTTTGGTTTTCTGTTCTTGTGTCAGTTTGCAGAGAATGATGGTTTCCAGATTCATCCATGTCCTGCAAAGGACAGGAACTCATCCTTTTTTATGGCTGCATAGTATTCTATGGTGTATAGGTGCCACATTTTCTTTATCCAATCTATCTTTGATAGGCATTTGGGTTGGTTTAAACTTGGAACTTTTGAGAGATTTGTAAATTAGCTGTAAAATGTGACCTCTGGGTTGAATTCTTCCATTTAAGGTTTTGGATAGAATCAAAAAGAGGATTGGGGCTGTAGGAAGGATTAGGGGATAGGTGGAAAGTGGGGACACTTTGGAGATGAGATTTATCTTTTGACTTCTGACCATTTTCATTTTTTCATAGACCTGGGTGTTAGAAAGAATATTAAAGTATTGGTTTGGTAGCAAGCCTGGAGCCTTTTGTAGGTGTTAATTTAACTGAAAGAGATATTCCCAAGTCAGCCATTATGTACTCTGAGCAGCATTTCTAAGATGGAGTCAGTAAATGACTGCTCTTCTGAAAAAAAGATTGCAGAGTTTCTAACAGAAGGTATGCAGGTGGGGTGCTTTGAAAGAGGTGAAGGAAGCACAGGTGAAGAACTCAACCTGCTCCCACATATCCACAGTGAGACTTCCTTCATAGAGAGACACAAACCCCCTCTGAGACCACTCATTTGCACCAAATTTTATGAGCATACAGATGTTCCTTTTTAAATAATTGCTAATATTTATTGAGGGCTTACTATGTTCCAGACACTGTGATAGCCGCTTCACTTGATTGATATCATTATTCCAGATTATGGCAGAGGGAATTGGAGTTCTGTGAGGTAACATGATGAGGTCAAGGTTAGCCAATGCGTTAGAGGTAGGGCTGAGATCCAGCACACATCCTCTAAACTCACAGTGCTCACTCTTAACCAGCACTGCTGCCCTTCTTATTCAATCCAATAATTGATTCCATTTAAGTCAAAGCAGAGCAAGAGGGATCATAACATACACTGATTTGCCTAGAGATATCCCACCATACAGTTTTTTGTTTTACATTTGTGAAATGACCTAGGGAAACCTAGGTCATTAACCTAACAGTAGCATTAACCCTACTGTACAGAAGAGGAAACCAAAGCTCAGAGAGGTTAAGCCGCATATCCAGTAGGTAGTGAAGCCAAAGTTATACACCTGACTCCTAAACATCTACTGCCATTCTAATGCACTGCCTCCTACAAGGCTAAAGTAGCCAGCCCAGCTAACCATCAAGATCCCATTTGCTATAACTTACATTTACAGCAAGATAAATAAAAATCTACCTTTTTGACCTGTATTCTGAGATGTCAAAAAACTACAAGATACCTCGGAGTGCTCCATGGAGAAGGTTGAACTGTCTCTCAGCTCTGTATCCTCCTCTCTCGTCAGGCTGTCTTCATTGGTAATCATAAAGAGTTTCTTTGCTCTTAATTCCCTCTGTCCTTCCTTGAGTCCAAATTCTACCAGTGCTTGAAGGTTCAGCTCAAGTTTGCCTTACTCCTTGCAGCTCTCCAGGATTGCTTTTCCCATATTTCCTATATAGTTTCCATTCTTCCCTTGAGCTCCTGCAGTGCCTACCAGCACCTTGCCTATAACAGTGCCCTGGTTTCTGTTTCCTAACTCCTCAAAGGCTCCAGGAAGTATAAGAGAACTGGATAAGAGTATACTTATACTTTTATAAGTATAAGTGTTATACTTTTACTTTTTTGAGCTTTCTTTTAAAGATATTTTTAATTGACATATAATAATTGTACATATTTGTGGGATACAGAATGGTATTTTGATACACACAATGTGTAACAAAAATCAAGATAATTAACTTTTCTATCACCTCAAACATTTATCATTGTTTTGCACTGGGAACATTTTAAATCCTCTCTTTTAGCTATCTGAAAATATACAATAAATTATTATTAACTGTAGCCACTCTATAGTGCTGTAGAACACTAAAACTTATTCTCCCTGTCTAGCTGTAACTGTGTGTCTTTTAACCAGCCTCATTCTATCTTTCCCTCTCCCCTACCCTTCTCAGCCTTCCGTAACCACAGTCCCATAACGTGCTTATGACAAGTTGGGTTCACACATGAATACTTGGTGAGTTGGGATTGAATTAAATTGGCATCTTACAGACCCTTCATATATATGGTATGGAAATAAATAAGGGGGAGAAAAATAGGAAATAAATTATATTCTAAAGAGATCATTAAAATAGTAAGGAATGAGATTTGTATTTGATGGAGAAAATGGTTTCAGAGAGGGTACCTGTGAGTGTTCTTCAATATGTCAATACAGAACCAGTTTTCCCAGCTCACTAATCCTCAAACTTGAGTGTTCATCAGAATCACCTGTGAGGCTTCTTAAAACACATGGCCCTGTTTTTTGTTTCCCTCTGTTTTTTATTTCTGATTCAGTAGGTCTGGGGTGGGGCCTGAGGATCTGTATTTCTAACAAGTTATCAAGAGATGCTATTGCTGCTGGTCCAAAGACCACTCTTGAGAACCACCGTGATTCTCTTCTATGGCTTCAATTTATAATTACCTGTGATGGGAGACCGCGGCAAGCAGCCTGCCCCACATCAGGCCAGTTAAATCTGAATCTCTGGGGAGAGATCTGTACAAGCAACCTCTTCACAGACATGATCCCTCCACTGGCTCACCTCTTAAAACTCAGATCCCTGAAGCTTCCATGGTCCTGTTTATTTTGTAGGAATGCACTTGGTAAATAGGAGTTCGATAACTGTTTGTTGAAGAAAGAAAAGAACTATGGTGGATCAGATGAGACAAAATCACTCTGCAGAGATACGGCATGCAGGGTGCCCGAAACGCCAGGGGTTCGATCTAGATCCTGCTGCTCCCTGGCACAGAAAGCCCATTACTGACATGACGAGTATTGCCAAAAAAAGAAGGCTTTCATCAAGTGCTGCAGCCGTGGAGATGGGAGATGAGTCTCAAATGCATCTCCCTGAACAACTACAAGAAGAGGTTTCTACAGCAGGGAAGAAATGTAACTGTGCATGGGAAAACAGGCACTAGGGAGGGGTCATGAGGCAATCATGATGAATGAGGGGTCTGGCATCCCATTGGCTGGTTGCGGTTATATGACGAATTTCTGTTCTTTGATACTTTTTGAGAGGCCTGAGGGGCCTTTCCTTACGAAGAAACTCAGATAAAACAAATATAAATTTCAAGCTTTAAGACCAGAAGAATCCATTTCTGTGTTACTACAAAAAAAGAAAAAAGAAAAAAAAAAAAACTGCCTATAGGATGATTGGGCTGGTTCTAGAGGTTATCTGAAAGGCAAGGCAGCCTCTATAAATGCTTATTTTCTTTTCTTTTGAAAATGTCATTGTGTTCCCAACATCTAGACTTAGGATTATATGGGTAAGCTTAGATCATACATTCTGTCTACTCTGCCCAAAGCTGGAATCACACAATCAAAGACATACAGAGTCAACCAGGTAATATAAGTGAGCAGAGTTGGACTGGAGTAAGGCCCATGGAGGACTGCAACTAAATGGGGACATACTGTCTGGAGTTGGACTAAATTATAGTGAAGTGTTAGGTCATATTTTCTTAGTGTGTTACTTATACACCTTCCTGGCATATGAGTCACAGGAAGTTAAAGTCATTGACTCTCTAATATTTATTGAGCACCTTCAAATACTTTTTGAGTATCTACTATTATTGAGCACCAATAAACACTTACTGCCCACGTGCCAAGCACAGTGCCTAGCAAGTTCTTCTGTTTTAATCAAATCAACAGGTTAACCATCCCTACCCAAGTCTCAAATGATAACAAGTCCATGCCTTACTTGTGTCAGTTCTCTTATTGAAAGGGCATCTCCTAAACTTCTTACCAATAAGGTAAAGGTGTCATTTTGAATCTGAATCAAAATGAACCTCCATAAATCTCTTCCTCACTAGCTGGCCTTTACCTAATTACCTTTTCTGGGCCCCTCCCTTAATAATTAGCCCTGAGCTCACAATTACTGCTTTTTCTCTTGAATTGTTGCTTTGTAATTGTCCCCAAGATCCCTTCCTATTTTTATATATCCAATTTACTAAATCATTTCTATTGCTTCAGCAGCACTGAATGCAGTGCACAGTGATTCAATAAACATTTGTTAATGAAGGGAACTACAAGCTGATTGAGAATCCAATCTTTTCCTATAAGAGTTACCAGGAATAAGTCAGTCAGACCTTTCTATGGCCTGAGAAGTTCTGGGAATAGCTTCCCCTAGAAGTTCAATAAAAATAAGTTTCTGACACTTCTAAAATTCTCTCTGCTCCATTGTGATATGTCTCTTCAACCATGGCTATTCCTTTTTTCCAGGATTACTTCCCAAGTAGATTCCATGCATGGGTGTATTAACCTTTTCTCAAATCATTTGGTCATTGCTCATAAAAATCTGCATCTCCAAAAGTGAAAATTTTCTTTGACACAGTAAATAATTTATATCTATCAATAGCCCCCAATTGGATATTTAACATAAAATGACTTCTATAAAATCTGCAACTAGTTCTTTTATTGGGTTCTATACTGACTGCTTTTGGCTAGAATCACACCCTAAAACTCCAATGGGTGTGAGCCAAAGCTGCATCGTTTTGTAGCTAATAATAACAATAATAATGAGCACATTTCAAAAGTGCTAATTACAAATTCAGTTGGATTATGGTCTCGTTGTAAATGCTACAGGTTTTCTGCCAGGTTGGTACTTCACAACAGTATGTTTTCAAACACCTGTTTACCTTTATCATCACTAGATATATTCAAAAACAGAAACTTTTAAAAGTTGAGATGCATATTAAATCTTATATGTCTCTATAAAATTTGGAATTCTTTACCCAGAGGCCTTTACTGAACAAACTGAAGCAAAATGAATATTAAACATATGCTGATAAAAGCACGGAAATTTATAAATTATTTCTTTATCCGATAGACTTCAACAGGATGAAGGGATGAGGGGGAAGGGTAGAAGACACAACAGAATTACCCTGGTAATTTTCTTGCACCAAAGAAATCTTTACTCAATGTTAACTGTGTTTAAATCTCTGTTCCATTTTATTATGAGAATGTAAGACTACAAGGGTGGATAAGACACAAACTCCCATGCAATCTATTGAGGGAGATTTTCCTGTAGGCAAATGACATGACATGGTAAACCAAGTCTGGAGAAGGAAGCAAAGCCAAGAAGGTAATGCTGGATGTGGACTACAGGTAACAAAGGCGTTAAGGTTAGGGTAGGAGGGTAGCTTTTTTTTTGAGACAGTGTCTCGAGTGATCTTGGCTCACTGCAACCTCTGCCTCCCGAGTTCAAGTGACTCTCTTGCCTCAGCTTTCCAAGTAGCTGAGATTACAGGTACGCACAACCATGCCCTCATGTTTGACAAATTTTTGTATTTTTAGTGTAGACAGGGTTTCACCATGCTGGCCAGGCTGGTCTTGAACTCCTGACCTCCAGTGATCCACCCACCTTGGCCTCCCAAAGTGCTGGGATTACAGGCATGAGCCACCACACTCGTCCAGTTTTGCTTTTTTAATTCAGTTCTGGGAATGTGGTTAATGGCAGAATCCTCCTTAAATCTGGTAGCAAGAAAACATATTGACGAGGCACCCTTTTAATCCTGCTCCATGTGTGAACAATGTTAGACTCTTGCAGAAGACAAAGACCAAGGTTTGTTTTTATTTTAAATAAATATCTCAGAAGTATAATAGATGCATTAGACAGTGGTTCTTAGTCCTGGCTACACACTAGAATCACTTGGGCAGCTTTTGAAGCATATCAATTCCCTAACCTAAAGGAGTGAATCTCAACCTCATAGGGTGGCGTCCTGACAGAGCATTTTTTAGAAGTTCCCCAGGAGATTCTACTGTGAAGTTGGGGTTGACAGTTACTATATTAAGAGATGGGAAGATGTTAGACTTACTAAGTATCTTCATAGTTCATGTTTTTTTTTTTAGAATGTGTATGAGACTCACACAAAGAAGACCAGGAAGGAGATCAGCATTCCATCATCGATTGTCACCCTTCGAATCCACAGTGCCCCATCTTTACTCAGTTGTCAGGGTTATTTGACTTTTCTAAAGCAGATCAAGCCTGGAGGGTCTCCCCTGAGATTAAGGATGGGACAGTTTAAGCATCAAAATGACAGTGACTATAATGAATTGAAACTTATCAAATAGATGAAAACTGATGAGTTCATAATGATACTTCAAAATTAAACAAAAAAAATCTCATTGATCACCTCGGAGGTTGCTAGGGAACAACTCATTATTCTGAAAGTGTATCAATTACGGGAAAAATCTCAAGCATTTCTCTTGTCTTTCCCTACTTGGACTAGAACTCAGGCTAATCACTAGTTGATGAGGAACACAGTTGTTCTTTATATAGAAGAATCACATGTAATAAATGCAAAAAACAATTAGAGAATTAGAAAATCACTATTTTCTACTCGCTAATGAAATAATGAATCTAGACAACAGTAATCAATGGTAGCTAAAATTATTACAACAGTCTCCCCTTACCTGCAGTTTCGCTTTCTGAATTTCAGTTAGTTGTGCCTACAGTACAATAAGATAGTTTGAGAGAGAGACCACATTCACATAACTTCTTTATTTTGAAGCATGGTCTTACTCTGTTGCCCAGGCTAGACTGTAGTGGTCTAATCATAGCTCACTGCAGCTTTGACTTCCCAGGCTCAGTTGATCCTCCCACCTTAGTCTCCTGAGTAGCTGGGACTGCAGGTGCATGCCACCACACCTGCCTAATTTCTGTATTTTTTGTAGAGACAGGGATTTGCCATGTTGCCCAGGCTGGTCTCAAACTCCTGGGCTCAAGCAATCCACCTGTCTTGGCCTCCTAAAGTACTGGGATTACAGGAGTGAGCCACTGTTCCCCACTCACATTCACATAACTTTAATTATAAGTATACTATTATAATTGTTTTATTGTTGTACATCTCTTACCATGTCTAATTTATTAATTAAACTTTATCAAAGGTATGTATGCACAGGAAAATACAGGATATATATTGGGTTTGGTACTATCCATGGCTTCAGGCATCCACTGTGGGTCTTGGAATATATCCCCAGAGAATAAATTGTGTTGTTGGGGAGGGAGGTGGACTATTGTATTGAAAACTTTATGGCAACATTTTAATGGACAAATCAGACAGTTAGCTCATACTTGTATTAAGGTGACTCTTGCATAACACAGATGTGAACTGTGCAGGTTCACTTATACTAGGATTTTCTTCTGCCTCTGCCAACCCTGAGACAGCAAGACCAATCCTTCCTCTTCCCTTTCCTCCTCCGCACCTACTCCACATGAAGATAGCAAGGATGAAGAACTTCACAATGATCCACTTCCACTTATGAATACTAAATATATTTTCTCTTCCTTATCATTTTCATAATAACATTTTCTTTACTATAAAAGTAGAGTATATAGTGCATATAACATACAAAATATGTGTTAATGGACTATTTACATATTTGGGTTCTTAATACGGGTTCTTAATTTCAACAGTGGCTTCTTAATCATTAAGTATTTGGAGAGTTAAAAGTTATAGACTTGGATTTTCAACTGCAGGGGGGTTAGCGCCCTTAGTTCCTGCATTGTTCAAGAGTCAACTGTAGCCTCCTATAACTCTATAACAAATTACCACAGACATGGTGGCTTTGAACAGCAGGAATTTATTTTCTCACAGTTCTGAAGGCCAGACATCCAAGATCAGTTTCACTCAGTTTCATCAAAGTGCTGACAGGGCTGCAATCTCTCTGGGCTTTCCCTCCGCTCTTTCATTTGCTGGTGGCTGCAGGCTTCCCTGTGTTTGTGGCTGCGTCACTGTAATCTCTCCCTCAGTGGTCAGAGGCAGAGACTGTCTTCTCTTCTGTGTGTGTCTTTGTAATCTCTTTCTGCCTCACACTTACAAGGTATGAAACCAGAAAATCTGAGACAGATCTCAGTTAATTTAGAAAGTTTATTTTGCCAAGGTTGAGGGCATGCCCATGACACAGCCTCAGGAAGTCCTGACAACATGTGTCCAAGGTGGTCAGGACACAGCCTCCTTTTATAGATTTTAGGGAGACATAAGACATCAATCAATATATGTAAGAAGTACAGTAGTTCCATCCAGAAAGACGGACACAACTCAAAGCAAGGCCCCCACAATGGGGACTTCCAGGTCATAGGTAGGTGAGAGACAGATGGTTGCATTCTTTTGAGTTTCTTATAAGTCTTTCCAAAGGAGAGAATCAGAATATGCATCTATCTCTGTGAGCAGAGAATGGAAGGCAGATTTGTCCTGAGCCGTTCCCAACTTGAAGGAGTCCAAGATATTTTCCTTTCACAAGGAACACAGATCTGGTATCCAGATAATACAGAATAATCTCTGCATCTCAAAACCCTTAGTTTAGTCACAACTACAAAGACTCGGTCTCCTTTTCTTATATAAGTTAATATTTATAGATTTTAGGGATTAAGACATGGATATCTTTTGGTTTGGGGGAACATTTTTCAACCTACCACAATAATAAATCACGGAGCAATCTTAATATTAAGGAAATTGAATAAATACATGGTCCCTGATATGCCTTTATATAAGATGACTAGAATATGAGGCAGTCCCACCTATGAAATCCCTCTACCCCATACCCATAAATCGACTTCAATCTAATCGGGCCTCTAGTTCTCACTACTGATTTTTGCAGGGATACAGAAACATATTAAATAACACTAAAAAGATACAATCAGACAAATCCAATAGTTCTGCAAGACAATAGGGCCCATTTCTCAATTTCTTTAATAAATGCACCAAAGAGAGGAAACAGTTATGCATTAAAAGAAATATACGAGCATGTCAACCATAAGCACTTTTCATAGAATCTTGTTTGGATTCTAAACTGCACAAACCAATAATTAAAAAGGATATGTTTAGGACAATCATCAAAAATTGAACACAAATTGATGATATTGGGGAATTGTCGAGGTTTCAGTTTGTGATTATGTTTAAAAAAATAAAACTAGATATTTAGACTGAAATATGTATGAGTGAAATGTTATGTCTAGAATTAGCTTTAATATACCCTAGCAACAAATAAACAAGAACAGACAAACAACAAATAAAAATTTTTTAAATGTGACAGATAAAGCTAATAGGGCATCAGTAAAATAAGAACAGCAGATGCAGATTATTGAAGCTAGGTGACAGATGTGTAGGAGTTTATTAAACTAACCTTTCTGTCTTTATGCATGTCTGAACACTTCCAGAATATAAGTTTACATATGTGACAGTGCAGCCTGTCCCCATGAGGTCAGGTTTAACTAACAGTCTTTTTTTTTTTTTAAGGATGGGGTTTCACCATGTTGGTCAGGCTGGTCTTGAACTCCCGACCTCGGGTGATCTGTGCGCCTTGGCCTCCAAAGTGCTTGGATTACAGGCATGAGCCACCATGTCAGGCCCACTAACAATCTTTATGCCTTGCCTCACTCTAGGGAGTTGTTACCTATGTAGTAATACCCATTTCATCTCTTAGGACTGTTTTAGGAGTAGCATAGAAACAGATGAAGGTAAAGTATACGTGGAAGTCATTAATGAACTAATTTGTTAGGTTGGCTTTTCCAAAAAGGGATCAGCCTGAATAAGCACTTAAATTGATAACCACTACATTTTTGATAATTAAAAAGCACTAAAGTTTCAGGAAGCATTTGAAGTCTTTAGCAGACAGCATTCATAGTTCCCAGAGGTTTTGCCCCCTGAGGTAACTCCAGCACAAATGTAATAGAGTAGAGTGGATGAAGACAGAAAGCCCAAAATAGACAAAAGGTGGATGCAACTCAAATGTTCATCAAGATGAGTGGATAGACAAAATGTAATATAGTCATACAATGAAATATTATTCAGCCATTGCAATTAATGAAGCATTGGCACCTGCTGCAATGTGGGCAAATCTTGAAGACACTATGCTAAGTGAAGAAAGTCAGAGTCAAAAGGTCACATACTGTATGACTCCATTTATCTGAAGTATCCAGCACAGACAAATCCATAGAGACAGATAGTAGACTAGTGGTTGACAAGAACCAAGGGGAGTGACTGTCTAAGTGGTAAGGTGTTTCCTTTTCGGATAATGGAAATGTTTTGGAAGGGAAAGGAGGTGATGATCACAGAAAATTGAGAATGTGCTGAAAGTCACTGTATTTCTCTCTTTAAAATGGTTTTGTGTCATATAAATTTTGCCTCAAAAAACAAAATGACAGAGGGCAGTGTTCCACTGTACTTCCCAGCCAAGTCACAATGTTTTGATTATGAAAAGGAGAATTAATCAATCAATGCCTATTCGTGGAGTGCCTTCCATACACAAGATACTGGGATGGTACTGTGGGCGTTCAGGGAACAGAAGACAAACTAGCTGTGACGTTTCACTTCAAGATGCTTACAATCAAGTTGTGTGCTCAAGGGCATTAGACAAAAGGTAAACTAAATAAGACTAAACATTTAAGCTGTTGTAAAACATAATGTAATGGAGTAACAGATGAGTGGCACAAGCCAGCAGTTCTCAAAATTCTTCAGGTGGAGGGACAGAAAGAAGTTGCCATGTTTTTATGGAACACTATGAAATATTGTTTTTAATATTGATTCATTTATTATACCTAGGATAAATAAATACCCACTTCATATTAAATAACATATCATGTGGCAGTAAATTCCAGAATAGACAAACATTAACAAGGAGCAGTGGTTTGTGAAAAAGTAGATAAAATTCAGAATGGAAATCAGTTTACTTATTAATATCAGCATGTTGGTGAAAACTTGGAAAGCTCAATTCTGTTCGACCCTGGCTGTGGACACCAGTGTTCTTAAGCACAGCTCATTAACTTATACAAAAACAAGTTTTTATTGAGTGTTCACTATGTGCAGAGCACAGTGCAGCCTCTGGGTAAGCGTGACGAATTAAGGAGTAATGATCTCTGTCCTCATGTAGCTTGCAGTTGATGGAGGAGATGGAAAATCAATAATCAAGCAATTATACATTGTAGAAACATGATGTAAAAAATGTCCAGAATAATATGGTGAGACAGAATAATAGGGGAAAATGTTGTGCAGAAGACATGTCACGTGCAGTGTCCCCGAGGCATGGAAAATCTAGATATACTCAGAGTTCTGAAGGCATGTTGGAGGTTAGAGGGGAAGAAGAATGGCCAGGGGATAAAGCTAAAGGAGCCAGTTCAGTTGAACACGGAAAGTCAGAATAAGGAGTTCAAAAAGAAGTCATTAAGGCCAAGTGCGGTGGCTCATGCCTGTAATCCCAGCACTTTGGGAGGTTGAGGCGGGTGGATCACGTGGTCAGGAGATCAAGCCCATCCTGGCCAACATGGTGAAACCCTGTCTCTACTAAAAAAAAAAAAAAAAAATACAAAAATTATCAAGGCATGGTGGCGCATGTCTGTAGTCCCAGCTACTCGGGAGGCTTAGGCAGAAGAATTGCTTGAACCCAGGAGGTGGAGGCTGCAGTGAACCAAGATTGCACCATTGCATTCCAGCCTGGGTGACAGAGCAAGACTCTGTCTCAAAAAAAAAAAAAAAAAGTCAATAAGTGTGAAAATGGCATGATTATGTTTGTTTCTAAAAAAGGATAACTCTAGTAACTACATAAATAAAGAAGGACAAGAAGAAAGCAGATAGAATATAGAAGAAACCAGGTCTTGGCAAGCTTGGATTCAACCCCTTCTTTCCGTTAAAATCAAGCCCAGAGCAGCCAGCTCTCAGTGGCTCACCCCTGAACCTCATCCTGGCCCTTCTGAGTGTCCCAAGCCGCTCAAGAATCTCACAGGTTCTCAAGCTTCTGGAAGAGCTCCATGGCTAGAAGTGATGATATCCAGCTTCACACTCGGAAACGTGAAGATACTCCAGTGAACATGAAAGATGTGGTCTGAATATTCCCCTACTTCCCCCTCTTTTGACAGCCTCACCCAAGAAGAAGGAGAGAATATGTCTACAAAGTGTGAAGACAGTGCTTGGGCTTTTTGGTGCCTTGGACTTGAGTTTGAATCTGAGCACTGTGTGATATTCTCCTGTAAAAGACGTCATGTGAGGATCACATGACATAGCAAGTGCTCAGTATACAACAGGCACTTAACTAGTATTTTTCATTAGTGTTTCAAAGTCTTTGCTTGAACCAAAGCTGATATACAGACATGACTATGAATATATGGCAAAATGCTGAGTACAGTCACTCGTATGAAAAATATAAAGTATCCAGGGAAATTGTCCATTCTAAGGTAAGAATGAGATCAGAACAATGCGTGGGACACCATTAAAAGAAAATAACACGAATGTTCATTGCAGCACTGTTCACAATAGCAAAGACCTGGAACCAACCCAAATGCTGATCGATGATAGACTGGACAGGGAAAATGTGGCACATATACACCATGGAATATTATGCAGCCATCAAAAACGATGAATTTGTGTCCTTTGTAGGGACATGGATAAACCTGGAAACCATCACTGTCAGCAAACTGACACAAGAACAGAAAATCAAACACGGCATGTTCTCACTCATAGGTGGGTGTTGAACAATGAGAACACATGGACACAGGGAGGGGAGCATCACACACTGGGGTCTGTCAGGGAGAAATAGGGGAGGGACAGAGGGGTTGGGGAGTTGGGGAGAGATAGCATGAGGAGAAAGGCCAGATATAGGTGATGGGGAGGAAGGCATCAAATCACACTGCCATGTATGTACCTATGCAACAGTCTTGCATGTTCTTCACATGTACCCCAAAACCTAAAATGCAACAACAAAAAATCTCACTGCTAAAAAAAAATAAATTAATTAATTAAATAAAAGATTTCATGACTTCAGGAGGAAATGATTTTAAATCACTCAAATCTACTTAATAATCAATCCCATGGACTCTCTCCTTGGTCTTGGGGTAAGGGGAAGCTAGAAATAAAACTGGAAGAGGTGTTTGCTGAAAATAGAAAGCAAACAAAACCATAGTATTGCATCAATATTTCTCAGACTAGGATGATTTTCAAAACTTTTATAAACTGAGACAAGGGTATCATCCAATCAGAACAGAACAAATGCCAGCCATGAGCAGCCATGACCTGTGAGGAGCTCAATGTCATTATTACTGACAGATACCATAAAAGACAGAGAGAAGCTGCCCTCCTCCCACCATTTACTTTATTAACAATCACAGGTATCCTCAGCAAAGTAGATGCACACTTCAGTGTGATACCATTTGTAGCCACAGTGGAGATACTATTGCGTTTCTGTTGGTTGGCTCCATAGTGTACTCCAGTTGCCTGCTGGAGGCCCTCTCTGAGCAGGTTGGGAGAGCATAGGCTGAGAGACCCACCCTACAAAGTAGTTTGTGTAACTTACTTCAATTGAAGACAAAGATTTGGGGTTTAGGATTAAGGATTTTAAAATTTTTATGTTTTGAAACTGCCAAGAAAGGGTTTTTGGCTTTTCATGAAAAACAAAAAGATTAAATTGATGCATGAAATAGCTGCATTCTCAGACAAGGTAATTAATTAGGATGCTTAACTCTGCAATGGTCGCGCTGCTTTTAAAGGTAAATCCAAAGTGAATACTGAATGAAAGATTCAACTGTTTTTTTTTGTTTTTTTTTTTCACTTACCGTTTTAAATCAGGATGCTGGACAGGGTCACTCATCTATCAATCAAAGACAATTCTGAGGGAAGACAGGCAAAAGACCTTATAATCCCGATATAATCTCTTTTCTAACCCAGCATCTTGAGATACTCGTATGGGCTGGCACTGAATTTAAGCTCCAATTCACTCAAATCAAAAAGAGCAACTCTCAGTCTGTCATCAGGAAGCTAGCTCTCCAAGGTATATTTTTACCGCAGCCTCATCTAAGTTATGACAACTCACCTGGTTGGTTTCTGCCATTTGAGTAGAGAGAAGCATCAGAGTGACAGGCCATCACTCTTTGTGTTCCTCTTGAGGTATGACGGAGAGGAGAAACAAACCTGGGGAAACAGATTTCAAAGTTTTTCCAAAATGTCTCTGGATTGGAAAAAGAGATATAGGGCACTGTTGATGCTTTTTTCTACCTAGAGCTCTTCTGAAGGTGAAACTCCTCTCTCTTTCACAGGCATTTTTAAATTTGTCTGTTTGTTTTACTGCTTTGACCTCATCTCATCTCCCTATGCTTCCGGTTCTTAAAATATGCAGTTCTAATAACTTATACTCCTAGGCAACATCTCAAACTCTTTACATTACATTGAAGCACCTTCTTCCAGTGGCTGAGCCACCTTACTGATGAGCCAATCTTTCTGCAGACCCATATCATTAGGACACATTGATTTCCCACATTGAGAAATGGTAACATCTAGTGCCTGCTTAATTTGCATAAAACTATACAAATAAATATATATTAAAATAAATATTAATATAGATACATAAAAATATATAATTATAAATTTTACAGTTGTAAGGGACCTTTTAATCTACTGTGTTAGTTGACTATCTAATCTAGCTATCCTCTAATTTTCCAGATGAAGTATATTTTTGCTGCCACTGCTCAGTTTAGATTTATTATAATTTCATATGTTTCATTTTTTTCTACTTTATTTTTTGCTTTCTTATTATATTAGTCTTTTTTCTTTTCTAACTTATTTTGACACGAATGAGTTTTCTTTATTATCATGTTTTCCTCTACTGGTTTTGAAGAGATACATTCTATTTCTATTATTTTAGTTATTATTTCTAAATTTTTAACATACCTCCTGACCTAACAAGGTCTAAGTTTAACTGATCTTTTTATTCTGCTCAAATATGACAAGTAGCTTAGAGCACTTTAACGCTGACTATCCCCTCCCTCTGACATGCTATTTGGTCCAACATTTTAGTGTCATCTTTTTATATATTACCAAATTATTCATTGAATTATTATCATTGTTGTTTTATATAATTATTGATTGTTTATATAAACCTACATATTTACTGGTTTTTTTTTTTCTCATGAGCTTGCATCCCATTCTTTCCTTTGAAGTTTAAATCTCTATGTCTTGCTTGCCATTCTTTCTTCTGAAGTTTAAATTCCTGCTTCTTAACTGTTATCCTAGGGTGGGTATTAGCTGAAAATGAGTGCTCAACCCAGGATTATAAAACACAGGAAGACATCATCCATGATGAGTGACAGTTATCAGATGCAAAAAATAAACAAAAGGATTAGAACCCAAAGAGCTTCAAGTTATTGATTATTAAAGGGATACTATAAAATAATATGATAAAAATGACTGAAGAAAAAATTTAACATGTCAGAAAAGCATAAGGCATATTATAATTGCACGTGGATATATCTCATTTTGTGCTCCCAAGATGGCTTTAGTAGTGGTAAGCACACAACTTTATCTGCTAAATCTCTTTATTTCACTCTTCTTTATGAATGATAGTGTGGTTGGGTATAAAAATATGGACTGACAGTTATTTACCCTACCCCTTTGAAGATACTATTCTGTTGTCTTCTGTTTTTCTGTCATTACTAAGAAAGTCACAGTTAGTGTGATTGTTCTGTTTTAGATTGTCTTTTCTTTCTCTCTTGTTACTTTTAAGATTTTAGTTGGTCTCTAGTATTTCCATAAGATGTATCTGTGTGTTACCTTATCTCACCTGGGCCTCCAAAACCTGAGGTTTTATGTCTTTCATCAAATCTGGAGGATTTGGCCAGGTGCAGTGGCTTACACCTGTAATCCCATTAATTCAGGAGGCTGAGGCTGCTGGATAACTTGAGGTCAGGAGTTTTTGACCAGCTTGGCCAACATGGTGAAACCCTGTACTAAAAATAGAAAAATTAGCCAGTCATGGTGGTGGGCACCAGTAATCCCAGCTACTCCAGAGGTTGAAGCAGGAGAATCTCTTGAGCCTGGGAGGCAGAGGTTGCAGTGAGCTGAAATTGTACCACTGCACTCTAGCCTGGGCAACAGAGTAAGACTCTGTCCACCTCTACCCCTTCCCTGCTTCCCTGCCAAAAAAAAAAAAAAAAAAAAAAAATCTGGAGACTCCTAGGTCTTATCTCTTCACATATTTCCTCTCTTCTATTCTCTTCTTTCCTTCAGGCACTCTTACTATAACACTGTTTCTCCCCTCAATGTGTATTAACCAGTTTTAAATATTTAATTGCTCTCTGCTACCTTTTAGGAAAACCTTTATTCAACAGTTTGAATGTTGAATATCTGGTTAAACTATCCATTGTGCTTTCCCCATTCATGTTTATATTTTTCAATTTTAGAAATTCGGTTGTTATTTTCAAAGCTCCCTATTTCTTTACTCATATGTCTTATGCTTTTCTGACATGTTAATTTTTTTCTTTAATCATTTTTAACATATTATTTTATAATACTCTTCTAATAATGTATTACCTAAGCTCTTTAGGTTATAATCTTTTTGTTTATTTTTTGAATCTGGTAACTGTCACTCATCATGGATTATGTCTTCCTATGTTGCATAATCCTGAGTTGGGCATTCATTTTCAGCTCATCCCCACCCCAGGATAACAGCAATGTCAAGTTCACTTGTTTAGTACTTCACTTGTTTAGTACTTCACTTGTTTACTACTTTAAGTAAGGTTTCTGTTACTCTCCTTATTTTAAGGACTCAGCTGTGTATTTAACATGTTTATAAATGCTTTGCCTACCTTGCCTAGGTGAACTTGTTCTAATTATCCAATCCAAATTATTCCCAGAAGCACACATCACATCAAGAATTAGAATGACAAGAACAAAAAGATATGACTACAATGAAATAAAATACATAGAGAGAAAGAAAGAGTAAGAAAAAGACAGGAAGGAAGAGAGGAAAGCAGGAATACAGGAGGAAGAAAAAGAGGAAGGGAGGTAAGGAGGGAGGAAGAGACGGAGAGAAGAAGATGTTGTTGCTCCTTCCTTGAACTCTTTTCCTTGGCTTACTTCATCCTTCAGGCCTCCACTGAAATAGTACCTCCTCCAGAAAACCAATTAGTTCTTCTTACTATTCCCATGATTCTTTGCTTCACCTATGGTAACCCTTACCATGATTTATCGTAATTATTTGTTGCCTATCTTTCTTTCCAGGTAAAATTAAAAGGATGAGAGCAGGATGATTCCTTCATTTGTTAACAAATATTTATTGAGCCCCATGGTTAGAGCAATATAAAAAATAGACAAAGCCATTGCTCTCCCAAAGCTTACATTCTGGAGAGGGAAGACAGAAAATGAACAAATATACAGTGTGAATAATACACATAAGTGATGATAAATGCTATGGAGAAAAATGAAGTGATGAAAGGATGGCGAATGATATAAGGGAGAGGGCCTGAATGAGATAAGGTGGGCCAGGAAGGCCTCTCCATTCTAATGACTTGACTGGAAACCTGAGTGGGATAAGTGAGCAAGCCTTGGTTGTATCTTAGGAGAAGGACACAGACACCATCACTAGGTTTGGGAAGGAGGGAATGAGAGCAGGGAATGGGCAGTGGGCTCAGAGAGAAGGCCAAGAAGCATAACACAGGACTTGCCTTTCAACATTGTCTTGAAATAAACTGACAGAAAAATATGACCTGTCCAGTGTTCATTTTGAAATCAAAGTCTTTTTTATTTGGCCAATTACATTTTTCTTGAAAATGGATTTGGATTTCAGACCAAATATATGACTGAGGTAAATTTATGGATGGCCTATTTGAGGGTCAGTCATGAAACTGGTATAGACCAATTCCAAATCCTAGCAGAAGCTGAAAAATGTGTCCAACATTTGTGTCTAAAATGCCTCTGGAAGGACTCTGGGATATTATCATGGGTGACGCTTGATGCCACTGAAAGGTTTGGAGTAATCTTGCTTACATTTCAAAAGACTACCTCTGCCACTGCCCTCCAGCCTGGATGACAGAGCAGACTCCATCTCAAAAGAAAAAGAAAAAAAGACCATCTTTGGTTGCTCCGTTGTAACAAGAGCGGAAGCAGAGTGGCAAACTAACAAGCTCATGCAATTGTTTAGGCAGATAAAAGATTGTAGACTGGAATAGCAACTGCAGAGGTGGTGAGGAGCAGGGGTTGGATCCTGGATTTACTTTGAGGGTAGAGTTGAATGGATCTGCAGACTGTATCAGTCTATTTCATAACTTTTATAATCAAATCCTGCATAGAGGGTCTCGCTTTGTGTTTGTGGAATAAATGAAAGAGTGAATGAATGCATGCATGATTTACAGGCCCCCCTTCTTGATGATGTCATTTCCGTTTGTGAAATGAAAATTATCAAACAATATGAAAACAATGCAGGTTTTGCTGCTACAGCTAAAGTTGGTCTAACATAAATCGTAATAACCACATTTTGTAAGCAACACATCCAGCATGTGTACTAGGTCTTATTCCTGTCCCAAAACTTTTATTTTAGACACAAATGTTGAACGCATTTTCCAACTTCTGCTAGGATTTGGAATTGCTCTGTATCAGTTTCATGACTGACCCTCAAATAGGCCATCCATAAATTTACCTCGGTCATACATTTGGTCTGAAATCCAAATCCATTTTTGAGAAAAATGTAATTGGCCAAATAAACAAGACTTTGATTTCAAAACGAACACTGGACAGGTCATATTTTTCTGTCAACTTATTTCCAGACAATGTTCAAAGGAAGTGACTCATACAATTCACTACTCAGTGAAAGATACCAAGACACATCTTACGTATTGGTTTACCTCTTGAAACTATACGGTGACTATTGAAATGTTACTGTGGGCATACCTACCATCACTTTTAACAGATTTCAATGAAATTTAAAAGCGACAGAGATAAATGTCTTAAATGAATCTGTAAATTCATTGATAATTTTCTAATCAATCCTACTTTTATTAGATTGTCTCTTGAAAATTTAATTAAAATTATAATTAATTCTATTTATGAACTGCAATAATGTCTTCTAATTACATGATTATACCAAGTGAAGTCTGCTGTTCATAGAAGTAGTGGTTAAAATGTCCAAATTACCAAGTATATATTTTCCAGGTTATATGTGCTATGGAGAAAAGGTAATTACCAAGTATATATGATCTTTTCTCTATAGTATATACAACCTGGAAAATTGCCTCGTGATTAGTATTCTTTATCCTTCCTATCATACATTAACAGAATCTAGAGCACTGATACTATAACAAGTGTACAAGTATATAAACTGTGCCAAGGGAAATTGGTGCCAAGCACGTCCAGCTTTCATGGTGGCAACTTCACAGGAGACACAAGGTAGTTAAACAATGTCTATTGCAAGAAACGCTTCAAAAATCACATCTTGGATTGGAAAGAACTTGAAAGATAGTCTCTTTCCAGCTCTGCATCCCTCTTACAGTTTATTTGATTTGGAATTTCAGTCCCTTTGCAGCTCTAATCTTGATAACATATTTCAATTCCAGCAGTCTGCCAGGCTCTGCATTGGAGTGATTCTACAGAAGGGTAAGCACGCATCCTGCCCTTGGCGATCCCAGAATCTACCAGAGCCTCTGCAAGTTTTACATAGGTTGCCTGACTTTGGAAATTTGCTTCTCCCCAGAAATCAAACAGGAGCTATGAGACTTTCTCACTTAAAAAAACCAAAAACACATAAAGGATAGGGTCCAGCTTTTGTGCTGCACTCACTCTAGGTTGAAGAGATAGAGAAGAGGCTGATGAGACCATCTCTAGCATACATTTATGGAACTGTTCTTCCAGAATAATGCCACATGAAAGCAAATCAGTCTTCTGTTCAGTCCTTGAGAGAAATGGAGTGGCCTCTGCCAGTGCACACTTTCTTCTCTGTGTAAAACATTTTACTTTGTTACTACAAGCACAGCCTGGTTCTGAAGCTTGTCTTCTTTCGCCCCTTCCTCCATTCACTCATCACGTAAGTGATGCTGCCCATGATTTCACAGTGGTTAATTTTCCACCAAGAGAGAGGATGCCCTAAACCAATCTTTCATTAGTGACGGTAATCACTACATCCGTCTTTTATTAGTGACAATAATAGCTAACATTTATTCCATGTTAATCACAGCATAATACTATGTCATTGAATTTCATGGTACCCCATGAGGTAGATGGCATTGATATGCCTTCTCTATAGATGATGGAGTAGAGATTCAGACAAGTTAAGAGACTTTCTTATGGTCCTATTGCCAGTCAGCCCTGGAGACAGAATTCAAGTCAGGTGTCTGATTCCTAAACCAGGCATTTGACCCCTAATGAAACTGCTTTGCTTGTAGCAGGAGGATGGGAATGGCTGGAATGGGACCACAACCACCTGGCCTCACACCTGGCCCAAGTTCTTGAAATTCCAAGACACCCCTCAAAGCACAGGCTTATGTCAACAAGAGTTTTCTAGAGAAGCTGAGGTTATCTGGGAATCTGGCTGCCAGTGTTCGTTCTCTGATCTGCTGCACCATCCAACAACATAGACCTGACTTTCTTGCCAGCAGCCAGCAGCACAGGGCAGCCAAGACTAACAAGTGTAGGCACTGTGCAGGGTACAGGGCGCATGAATAGCACTATTCTTTGCTGGTCAACACTGGGCCCATTGTTTCAGGCAATGAATAGAGCTGTGTGGGAAAAAAATTCACACACGAAGCAAAAGCAGCAAAATTTGTCTCTTTGTGATGGTTTCAAGACTGGGTGAAAAAGTCGTTCTTCACCTGGTGCTATTTTACATACTCTTTCACAAACAGAAAGCAGTTTCTGGTGAGGGAAGAGCCTTTCTCTCAAAATCAAAAAGTTATAGGTCACAGTGCAGGTGGGAGACTTGGGAGTAGACCTCGAAGTTTAATGGCACTCATTCATTACAACATTGGGGAGATGGAAATGATGAGGCATCATTTTGATTTAGTGGAATTAAGCTCTATTCCAGACAATCATCTTGATCTATTTGGGACACACAGTTTTTGCCTGTATCTTTCCCAGATAACAGAGGGAAAAAGTTAAGTACATCGTGTTAATTACAGTATATATTAAGGCTACTATTCAGACAAATAATTGCCAAACTTTCTATTTCTTTTTGATAGGGCTAGACTCGATTAGTCCCAGACCCGTTTCTGGGGTGGCATTGCTGGACGCTGTAACTCACCACCAGGCAATCTATCCCTATCTTTGTCCTGGCTGTAGCATTAGATGAAGTCAGAATCTCACAAAACCATTACATTCATTTAACTTCTGCATATGGAAAATGAATCCCTCTCTTAAGAGCAAGCATTAACATATAGTTTTGATACAAGCCCATGTCCCACACACATAATCTCCTTTTCATTCTTACACCACCAGTAAAACCACCATTGCTGGTAGATATTCTGTGGCACAAATCATCATGAATTGTTTACTGAATTGCTTTGTGTATCTTGGTATCATCTAAGAATTCAGTTTCTTCAAAATAGGTCTCTTTATTTTTATATTTAAATACAGAAACTTCCAGAGGCAGATTAATACAGTAGGAAGAGCATCCATGGGCTTTAGATGCAATCTGATTTAAATTCCAGACTAAACAGTAGCTCTGTAGGGTGGCTCCATGTGCTATGTTGTCCTGGAAAGAGTTTGATATATCTGTTACCCTGTGTAACTGTTAATATTACCCTCTTTCACTTTACAAGGTACAGTTTAAATGGTAGATGATAAGGTCATCCTATAGTTATGTCACCTTGGGCCAGCAACTTAACTTCTGTCAGCCTTGCTCTCTTCATATTAATTCAGGAAAAAACTGTCTATCTGTTAGGATTAGTATTAATGTTAAAGAGAATATGTGGAATTCTCTGTATATTATCTGAAGCATAGCAGAAACTCAATAAAGAGTGGCTATTATTAATATTTCCTCTGGAGACACTGCCTTAGAACATTGTTTCCAAGTGTCTTCATCCATTTTGTGCTGTTATAACAGAATACCACAGGCTGAGTAATTCATAATGAATGGGAATTTATTGGCTCACCGCTCTGGAGGATGAGAAGTTCAATATCAAGGTGCTGGCATCTGACAAGGGCCTTCTTGCTGCATCATCCCATGAAAGAAGTTCAAAGAGACAGTGAGAGAGAGGCAAAAGGGGGCTGAACTCATCCTTTTGTAAGGAATCTGCTCCTGCAATAACAAACCCACTTCCACAATAATAGCATTAATCTATTCATGAGGGAAGAGCCCTCATGGCCTAATCACTTCTTAAAGATCCCTCCTCTTAATACTGTGACAATGACAATTAAATTTTAACACGTGTTTGGGAGAGGACAAACATTTAAACCATGGCACCAACTGTTTGAGAAATCATGGGCTATTGAAATAAGAAATAAAATAAATCAAAGAAATGATATTAATGTCACCAGGTTTTACCTTACCTAGTAAAGACGTTAGAGAAAAAGAATGTCACTGATTACAAACATGTTTTCATGAAAGAAAGGTTTATTAAAAACTGAAAATGTAGAAAACAAACTCTTAGACTAAAAGACCACTCACTTAACTGGAAGTATTTTTTAAAAACAGATTATTACATTTTGAAGATCAGAATATCTCACCCTCAAGTATGCCACTTTGGCATAAGGATTATTTTCAGCTGAAGCCAATTAAGAATCAACAAATGCAGGAAGAATTTACTGTCCTCTCCTTTTCTGCCTAAAAAGCAGTACATATATTTCCCTTTGAGAAAGATCTTCTCTTACCCAACAGAGAGAATAATGACCCTTAACATCAAAGACCAGAGTCAACATTAGAGTGAGTTTACATAAACAGACCTTACTAAAATCTTATCTTCCATTAGTTCCTCCCTGTGTTTCCTGGTCACTTCTCCACAACTTAATGTCACTTGAGGCTCACACTTCTTTCCTTTGTTAAGATGGTATATAAGCCCCTGAATTTAACCACTTCTTTACACTTTATTTTTTGTGTGTGAACTCTCATGCATGTAAATATTAATACAAATTCTGTTCCTTTTCTCCTATTAACTTGTCTTTTGTAAGTTTAATTCACAGGCCTCTAGGCATTGAACTTAAGAAAGCAGAGAAAAAATTTTTCCTTCTCTATACGTTTATTTCTTTTAGCAGCAGGCCAGTGAATGCTCATAGACAAGCAGTGGTCCAAAGTCAGATAGCTGGAGAATCACTGCTCTAGAGTCATATAATCCAATCTGTTCTTTTCTGTCTGCTTCCTTCCTGACCCTGTCCTCCCCTTCTTCCTGCCATTCTATTCCTATCCTTCCAAAACATTATTTTTATTTTTATCATTTGGCAACTTCATGATATTAAGCATTCTTCAAGTGCAGTGCTCAGTAGGCTATAGGTACTTTAAAAATATGTAGCTGATTTTTAACTTCATATCTTCACAGAAAAATATTTTAATTTTAGCATCTTAGTTAAACCTGCTTGTTACTCTAATTCACCTATGCATTTTTCAATAGGTTTTACACACTATTGGAGATCCAGTCAATAAAGAAAAAAATGTAGATGATTCAATAAAAGAATAGAAAGAAGTTTTCCGTTATGCCTATTAAGAGAGTAACTACATACTTCATGTATTCATTTTCAGCAGTTTTGGCAAAAAATTGGCTTAATTTGACTTCTGCTCTGCATATAAGTCACAGGCAAAAACTCTCTTTCAACTCTTTTTTGTTCCTGTAGGTTTTGATTCAAAAGCTGGGAAGAACTGATCCACATAGGTGATTTTAAGGGAAGCGCTCCAGAAGACCTCCTCACCTCCATTCAATTTTCCCTCTGAATGCCGTATAATACCTACAACGAATTTCCTAGCATTTAACCTAACAATGCTTTTAAAGATTTAATATTACCCTCTTTTCCCTCAAATGATATTTGCATAAGCCATAATTAAGTTTTTGGAGTCTCATTTTAAAAAAAAACCTATTGAAAGCAATAAAGCAGTGAAACAAACATTATAAGATGGAGTAGCTAATCACACAAAAATGATAATAGCTTCCAAACTGTAAAGTCAAAATTTACTATTTCCTGAATATTATGACTACTAATATTTTAAGATCTATTTATACCAAGATATATCATTGCTTTCTAATCTGCTCTTTTATTCAAGATAATCCTTAACAGTGAAACTCTTATAACCCAATGTCATAATCAGGACATTGAACTTCTAAAATGAAGCCAGGTTCTTTTTAAGCACCTCATTTTTAAACATCAGGAGTTGAAAAAGCATTTATTCTAAGAGGCAAATTTTTAATTACTTAAGAAAGTAGAAGCTTCTTTGGACCTGAAATACCAGAATGAAATGTCCTTTAACAAATATGAATTTTTTTTAGTTTTTTTTTTTTTTATTTTAGAAGTACAAAAACCTAATGGACAATGAAGGCTGGTGCAAACAAATATGAACTTTTTTAAAGATGCAAATTTATCATTCTTAGTTTAACTCTGCCATCAATGTTCTCTTTAATGCAAAACAGTACATTGCATTGTGTTACCATTTTGTATTTTGCTCTATTAAAGTCCTCAGCAACTTTATAAATTCTTTAAGGAGTGAAAGTGTGTAATTTGAGCTGTCTCAGAAACAGAACTCCCAGTTTTCCGTTACATAATTCATATACATGAGGTTAATAAGCAAATGGCAAGGAACGTTGCACATTTCGGCAACATTTACCTCAATCAATCCTCTGTGATTGGAATGTTTTTTTGCAGGGATTACCAAAGTTCACTGGATGATTGAAATAAGAGGGGGCAGGAGGTATAACTAGGATACATAACAAAGGAAAACCAGGGAGGTTGAGACAGGATGGTTGTCATTCCTTGGAATTGGTCTCCTTAAAGTCCTCCTCAGACAATATTTTCTCAGAATTTTGGATAAGAATTGCATTAGTAGCTTCTTTTTGAAGGTAATGGTTATTTTCAACATTTTATACAACTGAATGATAAAATGACAAGAACTTTAAATTAAACTTTAGCATGCTACCAAACTAAGCATTGCGTGAGGGGCTAGCTAGGGAACTGCCTGGCAGACATTTTTTTTCTTGCTTTTTTTTTTTTTTTTATTTTATCAATTTAAAAAATGTTTGTTTTCAATTTGTTTTTGACAATGAACTTAATAAACTCTTTTACCTAGTTAAGATTTATGAAAAGTGTTTCTACCCCCACTTATCTCATTTATAGAATTTGTAATCTGCATAATGGTAAAACAGGGGTATTTTCATTCCTCCCTTTCAAGCACTTTCATTCTAATTTTCATGGTAATAGTAAGTGCACTTTCCAACAATGGGTCATTGATCCAGGTGTCTCCTACCTGCCCTGGAGCAACTGGACAATTGTTAACTATAGAAGCCACAAAACAGATAAGGAATTGACCATTTGTGCAAAGGCGCTGCCTATAATGGTTTCAATAATAATTAATATGCAGGATAGCTAGTCCTGTCACACACCATTTCAGACTAGAATTGCATCTGTCAGTCCAAATCCTGACTCCATTCGAGGCATCCAGCACCGAATCTAGTTAGACAGCTAACTGAATTAAAACAAAAATCTACAGATGCATGATAAATGCACAGGATGCTATGTCACACATGAATGACTCCTGCGCAGGCCAAATGACAGATGTATTTCCGCGACTCCAGGCCAGACTCCAGCACAAACCACTCTTCATTTATCAATAATTGGGCCTTAATTTCATTTGGCAGTGGTGGAGCAGCATGCTCAGCTTCCTCTCCAATAGACGAACACTAATTAGACTTTTTTGGGGGGATGGGCACCAATCTTTTGATTTTATTTCAAATAGTCAACCATCAGCAAAGTTAGAACTTGTCCTTTGGAAGGGGGGGTGTCTGTTTCCCCCACAGCTCATTATTAGTGATAATATCTTGCAATGGGAACTCTTCAAGTATTAATGCTCCATTTCAATTGAGATGAGAAACATAGGAGATGCCATGTGGAAAAAGAAAGATGGGGAAGAATTGTGGTTACACACTCATAAAGTACTTGCTAACTCTTCTTATTTATTGAAGAGTTTTGCTTTGCCGTTTAGGTCAATGTGTGTGTTTGAGGGAGAAAGAGAGAGAGAGGAAGACAGAAAGATTCACAGACATAGACAGATGGAGTAGCAATGTAAACAGGAAAATTGTAGAACAATTTTTTAATTTTTAATTGTAAAAGGAGAAAACTATTAGGATTGTTTTCTTGGGTTGTCATATTAATTTCAGACTAATTGTTATGTGGTTGCTTTTACATTAGATTAATCATTATAATAATTAGTAAAATGTCTGATCAATTACTAAAATGGTTAGTGTTCCCCCTACCATCCAAGTAGAAAAGCCCTCCCACAGGAATTCCAATCATGGGTACAACAACAAAAAAAAATTCACAAAGTCTACTGTGGATCATATAAACCAGCCCCAGATTTACCAAAAGTACATGAAAATTTCCACATATTGGCCACTTTCCTCCTTAAATCTACATTATGGGGATTAACATTCCCTCCCTCAATGTCTACAGAGACCAAGTGTTCATTTGTTTCCTTACTTAAGCAAGAGGAAAATTGGCATGGCAGATTGTGCACTGCAGCTTTACTCCTGGGTAGACCTTTCTCCACTTAAGGAGCTGTGGCTAGTTGCTCATTTGGGCTTAGAACTAGCTGTGCTTTTCGGGTTCTCTTGAGCTTCTTGCCTCTCCTTCCAAATCCTGTCCCAGAATGAGTGACAAAGGGGTGCCCTGCTTCTCCTTCAAATTCCATACACAAACTTACTGTCAGCAGGGCACCCTATTGATCCACTCTTGGGACCTTGCTCTTCTCTGCCACTCAGACACACTTCAATGTCACATTTATTATTTTTCGTTGGCATAGGTGAAGGCAGTGATGTTGTCCTGAGGACTGATTGCTATGCCCAGATGATCTGTTGAAGTTGGCTGCCTGATCCAACATACAGCATAATTGAAGAGGACTAGGAACAGAATCCGTTCCCGTTTCACCCCAGTAACTATGCCAAATTCAACAGAGAGCTCTCCATATGGTCTAACACAAGTGAGGTAATGTGTATATTATGCCATAATAAATGAAGTCTCATAGGTTTCAATGGCTCATAGTAGCTATCAGGAATCTTTCCTAGCAACTCATGGGAAACTGAGCAGCATGCCATAAATGGGAAAGCCATAAATAATTTTGCAACTCAGCCACCAGGGCTGTGGTGAAATGCTGTGCTTGCATTACCAACTCTAAACACTGACAGACATGTGAGCATGTCTGCCATTTTGTAAGCAGGCTCCCCTGAAGAACAGAGGAACACTGAAGGATTGGCAGAGTACTTAGAAGAGATCCGTAGACTTAAGGAGTTATGAAGACTGTGGTCTGGATATCGTGCTACTTATAATTTCAGAGTAATAAGATTTGTACAGACTGTTGGCACTTGTACTTCTTAGGAGATATTTAATGAGAAAGATAAAACAGAGTCCTCATGGGATCTACTGTATTATTCAAAGCATGCTTTGACCCTCCCCCATTGACATTAGACTTGACCATGTGATATAGCTGGTCAATGAAATGTGAGTGGAAGCATCATATGCCAATTCCCAGCATGAGCTTTAAAAGCCACTGTGTGATTCTGCCATGTTCTCTCTGCCATGAGACCAATAATATCCTAGATAGGGGCTGCTCTATCAGTCTGGGTCCTGGAATGAAGATATGTGAAGCAGAGCCACAGCCAACCTGTAATGATGATGTAACAGGAGAAGAATTAAACTGTTACTGTTGTCAGCCACAAAGATTAGGGGATAATTTATTACTGCAGAATGATTTAAGATGGCTAATATATATCATAGCACATGTTTAAGATAATATGGACTTTTAAATTCTGACTACTTTAACATAGGCACTGGCAACCCATATTCTGAACAAGTAATGATAAGAGGGTTGGTCTTTAGTTTCTGCTAGTTTCTGCTACTGTTGACTCTTCTATTCCTCCTGCGCGTAGTTCCTTGAATTGACCTACAGATGTTTGCGACCAGCGTGCATCTGCCATTACTCTTGCATATAAAGCTACTGTGTATACCTTTTCTCCTCCCTGTATGACCACCTACACGTGCTTCTAGTACTTGCTTAGCAGTCTTTTTCCCTCCTGACTTCTATAAGGAAATGATTCAGTGACCTAATAGGAAGGATTTGCTGAACTATGCTAGAGTACATGAATAGAGCATGGTGATAGTATGGTCATTGCTATGTCTGAATGTGTGTGTTCCCCTTAAATTCATATGTTGAAACCTTAACCCCCAGAGGTAGGGCTTTGGGAGGTGACTAGATCATGAGAAGAAAGCACTAATCCTATGTAGGATTAGTGCCCTTATAAAAGAGTTTCCAGAAGCTGCCTTCCCCTTCCCCATGTGAGGCCACAACAACAAGGCACCATCTACAAAGCTCTTACCAGATACTGAAACTGCCGGTGCCTTGGACTTCCCAGGCTTCAGAACTGTTAGCAATAAATTTCTGTTGTTTATAAATTACTGTCTGTGGTATTTGGTTATAGCAACCCAAATGGACTAAGACAATCAAATTGAGCTCACAATCTTTCATGGCCAGAAGGGATCAAGTTGATTGTCCAAATCCCCTCTGAAAATGTAGGCCTGGATATAACAGACATGGGCAGAGGTTCCTGGAACTTAGGATAGGGTTAAGGGTATTGCCGAGTTGGCTAAAGATCTACTTTCCTCAGGATCATTGGCCATGGCTTGGGCTCTATCTAGGGATAAAACCAAGCACCTATTTAAACACACAGAGCAGAAGGGTGAAGTTGAGGTATGAAAGATAAACTGGAGACCAGAGGCCGGAAGGAGCTGGGAAAGGGTGCCAAGAGTTTCGCAGGGACTCTCCAGCCTTGCCCCCAGGGCATTGTGTAATGTGCTCATGGTTTTGCCCTTGTGTGTGAAAGTTTCCGTTAAGAACACCAAGCCAGTTCAGACCCTAATCAGTCTAGTACATTTACATGTTTACAAGAACGAAATCTTTCTCAGCCCTTGGCTCAGTAATGGTAGTTGTGGTCAGTCTAGAAAAGGTGAGTCTGAAAAGAAGGAAGCTAAACCTTTGTGTATCCTCTGGTTAGTCTCAAGGTGAGGGACCTCTGCCTCGAGGGTGCTTTCAGAGGCATGCAACTATTGGTCATTTCTTGAGCCAGGGCTTGTTTATATACAGGGAATTTAGGGAAGTAAGGACAATATAACTTGAGATTTTCCTAATGCTCATTTAAGAGTGTGTGTGTGTGCGTAAATCTATGTAGACCTTCTTTTTTTTTTTTTTTTTTTTTTTTTGAGACGGAGTTTCACTCTTGTTACCCAGGCTGGAGTGCAATGGCGCGATCTCGGCTCACCGCAACCTCCGCCTCCTGGGTTCAAGCAATTCTCCTGCCTCAGCCTCCCGAGTAGCTGGGACTACAGGCACGTGCCACCATGCCCAGCTAATTTTTGTATTTTTAGTAGAG
>PVKV010009028.1:0-84006 GCA_004027835.1 Alouatta palliata
ACCCCGTCTCTACTAAAAATACAAAAATTAGCTGGGCATGGTGGCACGTGCCTGTAGTCCCAGCTACTCGGGAGGCTGAGGCAGAAGAATTGCTTGAACCCAGGAGGCAGAGGTTGCGGTGAGCCGAGATCGCGCCATTGCACTCCAGCCTGGGTAACAAGAGCGAAACTCCGTCTCAAAAAAAAAAAAAAAAAAAAAAGATAGAAAAATAGATCAATGGACAATACATTTGCACATTTATGAACAACTGATAGATTTACATATAAACAGCTGATTTTTTTGAACCATTGGTTATCTATTTGCAAAACAAAACTTTTTTAAAAATGCTTTAATCCATACCTGTACAAAATACATAAATAGCATGTGGGTAAAAGCGTAGACCTAAATGTGAAACATGAGATTGTTGTATTTCTGGAATAAAATGTAGAAGAAATCCTTTGTGATCTTGGATTAGGCAAAGTTTTCTCAGAACGATGAGAAAAGCATGACCCATGAAAGGATAAATATGAAGAATTTCACTTCATAAAGATTGAAGACTTCTGCTCTTCAAAAGATATTAAGAAAATAGATAAGCCACAAGACTGGTAGCAAAATAATTTACAAATCATATACCTGATAAAGCAGTTGTATCAGAATACATAAAGGAGCCTCAAAACATAATAAAAAAACAAATAACTGAGGGAAAATACATGGCTTATTAGCTTATGAAAGATGTTTAACATGAATAGTCATTAAAGAAATGTAATTTTGTAATGCATTCATCTTAGAATGGCTAAAATTTAAATTACTGATAAATATAAATAGATATTATAAACTAGAAAAGTATCTTTAAAAGATAATCTGAAAAAGTTAAAAATATGACTAAGATATACTCCAGCAATTTTACTCCTTGGTATTTTTTCAAAAGAAATGAAAAAATATAAATGAATGTTCATAACTTTTCTATTTGGAAGCCAAGCAGTCAGGACTAACCCTAATGTCTATCCAAAAGTTAATAGGTAAACAAACTGTAGCACATTCATACAATGGAATAATACCCAGCAAGAAAAATGAAAAAATGATACCTATATGACTGATGAATCTCAAAATAATTATACTGAATAAGATAAATCAGACCAAAAGTATTATATAATTACTTTTACGGAGAATTGTAGCAAATGAGAATCTCATGACAGAGCAGATCAGTGGCTGACAGGGAGTAAGGGGACTGAGACTCGAGTTTTAAAACCACAGATCCTAAAGCTCTATATTTTCTTAAGGGCAGATTTTCTTTTCTATTGTTCTGCTTCTTTTCTCCCTGCAACCAGACAGGTCTTTCCCTTCCATAAGTGCTATCCAAATCTATTAATTTTAATGTCCCGTGAAGTATCCCCTGATTCTAGCTTGAAATGTTTCTGCCTCTTCTGAAAACCTAAAATACTTTATTTAGAAACACGTTGATGGCAGTTATGTGTCAAAGAGTGCTGTTAGCACTTTCACATGCTATTCATTAGATTCTCACAACATTGCTCTGAGGCAAGCAATATCATCTCTACTACATGGATGAAAAGCTGGAGGCACTGAGCGCTTATATGACTTTCCAAAATTCACACATTGCTAAAAGGCAAAACTAGGAATATGATTCGGGGCTTTTGTCTCCACATCCTGTTTTAATTCCATTATGGCATTATTACTACAACCCACAATTATGCCTGTCTCGTTCTAACCATCACTGTTTTTTTATAATACTTCATACCCATGTTCGTGGTGGTTTTCCAAGATCACAAACTTCATTAGGGAAAGAACGAGTGTCTTTTTATCAGTCTGTGTGAGAGATGTGCATATGGGATGGCCAATAAATGAGAGAAAAGAAAGCATGAAGGGAGAATGAAATGAAAGAATAGAGGTGGGAAAGGAGGAAAGAAGCAGATGACTGGTTAGTGTTACAGTAAGGAATACTTTTAATATTACAGTTTGACTTTTTCTAGGAATGTAACGGTACCTTGCCTTTGCTAAAATGCTTAAATGAGGATTCAGATAAAGATCACTGAGCATTCAATAAAACAGAAATGTCTTCCATTATGGATCTGAATCTCATAATGAATTTGCAAAGAATCTGTATTATCTACATTAGGTTTATGTGGGCCCTCAGAGTAGAAATCCATTGTCCGCCACTGAAATATTTGTTTACTCGCCTCTTGAAAGTTACACCCCAGTTGTGGGGAAGCATGATATATTTAAGGTACTACCATTCTTTGCCTCTCAGTACATGAAGGTCCAACTGTGTCATGTGAAGTGCAATGAGCCAGTAAGAGTCTCCTATGCCACATGTTACAGTGATTGGGTCAGGAAAGGGTGTGACCTGAGTCCAAACCAATTAGGAATCAATAAAATCTTAAGTTGCTGATTTTTGGAGAGATAGGGCAAGGCATACCATTTTCCCTGTTGATACTAAGATTTTGAGACACGCATCAAGCTATATTTAAAATTACAACTGCCTCTGAAATTTTAATTATTTGAATTAAAAAGAATTTATTTATTTTTGGCTTTAAACTTGTTTAACTTGAATCTTTTTATCTTCTTGTGGTTATTTTCAGTGACGGTATCCCTAATACAAAAAAAATGTTCCCAACGAATATATTGGTGTAGTGACTTGGCTTCTTCTGATAACCTGGGGATAAATTGCTCCATGTAGGGTTGTCTCTCTTACCCCTTGAAGAGACTTCACTATTGACTGTCAGTTTAGGATTACCAGTTATGGCATGCTTATCATGTGCCAGGTAGTCTGCTGTGTACTTTATGTATGTTTTTATTTAATCCTCATGATTAACTTATGAAGGAGGGGGCGTTATTTTCTGTTTTAGAAATGAGATAATTGGGGCCTGGAAAGATGAATAATTTGCTTTGATTTTCAAGCCAGAGTTTAAATGTCTGTCTGATTTCAAGAACTGTTCTTTCTACACTGCTAAATTATACTATCCTTGCCTTATTCATACAGATACACTCCAAGACCCCCAAAGGATGCCTGAAACAACAGACAGTACCACACCCTATATATACGTTTCTTTTCTGTATATACATACCTATGATCAAGTTTAATTTATAAATTAGGTGTAGTAAGAGATTAAAAATAGTAAAAACAAAATAGAACAATCATAACAATATACTAGTATCACTACTATTGTACTTTGGGGAAGTTATTAAGTAAAAACAAGGATTACTTGAACACAAGCCCTCAGATACTATAACAGTCATTCTGATCGCCAAGACGGTTTCTAAGTGACTAATGGGTAGGAAGCATTTACAGCGTGGAGATGGACAGAGGGCTGATTCAGGCCCTGGGCAGGACCTGAGATTTAAAAATAGCGCAAAATTTAAAACTTACAAACTATTTGTCTCTGGAATTTTACACTTAATATTTTCAGACCACGGTTGACCATGAGTAAAACTGCTGAAAGTGAAATCATGGATGGGAAGGAAGGGACTATGGTACTGTGCTTTTTAAATACTTATTGAAAATAATTTTTCTTTCTCTTCTAAAAATACTTTCCAGCAAAGACAGAATATTGGTATTGAGAGATATTTTTGTTTGTTCATAATATTAGAGAGGCCAGAATAGATCTCTAAGAGCTCATATATTATATTTCCCCATAAGTTTTTGTGAGCAAAAAATTTTATTGGCATCTTTGCATTGCACCACAGACACAAAAAGATACTTTGGTTAAAATAGCATGACACTGTCAACCTTGAAACAGACATTTAAAAGCCTTTCATTTTATAAAGCTTTCAGTGTAGCATGCAGATATATATGGTTATATTTTTCTACAACAATTAAAATCTATATAAATAACATTTTCCATGTTTAGCATCTTAACTTTCCTTTGTTGGTAGTGAGATGCCTTCAGCATGTTTTCCTGAGTACAGCATTAAAAAAACCATAAATTCAATAAGATGTACATAATACTATTTATACCTAATGTAAGAATGGTCTTTGAAATATTTCTTTGTGAATATGTCCATTACATAAAGAGAAATAAGCTTACAAATTTAGCTGGTATGAATATTATATGCTAATTAACTCAATTTTATGTAAATTTGTGTTAAAAAAACAGAAAATAAAATCCATGGAAACCTTGTATTTATTTTGAATGTTGGCAATGAGAAATGTTCCCTATTTATATTAATTTTTAAAAAAATTTTAGAAATGATATACATTATACTTCAAAATTTTATATACAGTTTAATGTATAAAAATTATAAATACTAATTCCAAATATTACTCTTAAAGGTAAAATAGTAACTATTGGTTGTCTAAAACTACCCACTTATTCATTCAATTATTTTATTAATTCACTCTACATTATAAATACCTAACATATATCTGGCATTGTTAACAGTGATTGAGGATATAATAGTGAAAAGACAGGCAAAATCTCTCCCCTCAAGAAGCAAGCATTATTATAGTCAGGGTAGAAAGTCAATATACGTGCATATACATCCAGATGTGTATGTACACACATACACAAACACACAAACACACCAAGAACACAAATGTCATGTGAATAAACAGTATGAAGTACAACAAGATAATATGGTAGATAAAAACTGGAGTGGGAAAGGTCTTTAAAAATGATATCTCTTTAAATGTTTTCAAAAATACAGAAAGAACTATGTGGACATAAAAATAATCATTGAGTTGGTCTTACTGTCAGTACAGACAAGTAAAAAAAAAAATAGTAATTGAATGGCTACGTTGTTAACTATGTCAATTGAAAAATACATAACATTGGATGCATAACTAACGCTAATAAAAGTAGATTCTTATGATGTGAAATAAAGAAGGCACAAAAATGAATTAATGTGAAGATTTTGACTATAGCATTTTATGTGTATGTGTACAAAATATATATAACTCTCAATGTATCAAAAAGATGTTTGAACAGTTATGTTGGTATTAAGATACAGTATTATTAGGGATGCTTTAATGTTCCTTGGATTATTTGTGCAGTAGTGATAGGTTTATTTTAATTAAAAAATATAAAGAACTTATTATTTATGCCTAAATACAAAATATTTTGTCATAATTTAAAAACGTAAGAGTAGAATTACAGGAACCAGATTGAAATGGAGCCTATTTTATATAGTAATAAGAGTTTTCATTGGGCAGGCAGGCCAAGATAACTGACCAGAAGCAGTAGCTATTCTCATTGAAAGGAACCTTAACAGTGTGCGAATCCTGCACCAGCAACTGAGGTATCCAGGTTCTGTCATCAGAACTGACTAGGCACTTGGTGTGACCCATGGAGAGGAAGGAAGAGCAGTGTGGTACAGTGGGCCACCTGAGAGCCACATGGGGGAGGGGAGCTCTCACCCCCCAACCAAGGGAGGCTGTGAGTGAGCATGGTACCCAGCCTGGGGTTACCAGCCATCCTTTTTCCACAGAAGTGCACTACTCACAGATCAGAAGACCCCGCTCGCGAGCCCATGCTGCCAGGGTCGAGGGTCCCAATCATGGAGCTGTGCAGACTCTCAACAGCCACTCAACTAGAACCTGCTTAAGCCTGCTGAGCTCCCAGGGAGAGGGGCAGTCAGCCCCTGCTGCAACAGCCTGCTGTCTAAGCCCTTGGAGCTCCTTGGGGAGGGGGCAGCAGCCAGCACTAAGACTGATAGCTACCTAACACACTAGGCTTCCAGGGAAGGGGAAGGGTGGCAGCCATCTCTATAGCTCCAGGCTGTGCATTTTCCACTGATACTGCAGTCAAGACATTGGGTACAGTTGTACAATGAATTTGCTTTTTGTTTTTATATCTAGAATGTGAGTTTTCATTCAATTCCCTTCTGAATCCTATGGCTCTCGTTCACAAGGACATTTGTTTACCCCTAGCCAAGTTGTGCTCTAGTCTCGTAGCACACGAAGCCCCTCAGTAGTTCAGGACACACACATACCTGCAAGGACACTTACTATAAAAGAGTGTGGGTCAAAACAGGGGAACTTCCTAGTGTTTGATAGATCAGTAGGATGAATATAGTTTACAGTATGAAGAGAATGATTTGAATGTTTCTGGCATAAAGACAAACACTTAAGGTGATGGATATCCCACTGATTTGATTGTTACAAATTATATGGATATATTAAATTATCACATGTATCCTGAAAATATGTACATCTAGTATGTAACATTAGAAAAATAAAATTTTTAAAAAGATAAGGGAACATCCAAATTCATTTTCTTTACTTTTTAGTTTGTCCATCAGAGAAAGAGAGAGAACAATGGAAGCTGAACCACTTTTAGAGGCCATTTCTGTCCCAATTTTTTAATTGGGGATGAGATTGTCACTGTGATGTGACTGGTCCGTCATTAATTTATTCATTCATTTCACAAGAACACTGAGTACTCTTTGGATACAAGGCCTGAGATAGAAATGTACAGAGTTAAAGGAATCCGTACATTCATAAATACAAGTCAAAATGAGTATTGGTCTTAGAGGTTTTTATAGTGTGGTCCCCTTTATGACTCCTGTAAGAGTTATAGAAGGCTACACTTGGAAGATGCTGTTTGTTAAGATCAAGATTCTTAGTAGGTGTTTGTCAGAATAGAAAGATAGGAGAAGGTATGCAATTTAGCAATGCAGAAGAGTCAAGTATTGTTAAAAAAAAAAAAAAAAAAGTGCATCTTATTTTGTATATCTGATCTGTGAATTCAATCCCTCTCATCTATTATTTTCTGGACACAGGTGTGCTATTTAAACACTAATCTAAATATGCATCTTTGAAGGCTACAATGCACCCTTTTAGTACAATAGAGTACCTAGGTGGAAATTTTATTTAAAAAAGAATTTGTTCTGGGATTTGAATTAGATGTAGCTTTTTTTGTTTGTTTGTTTGTTTGTTTTGAGATGGAGTCTTGCTCTGTCACCCTGGCTGGAGTGCAGTGTTGCGATCTTGGCTCACTGCAACCTCTGCCTCCTGGGTTCAAGCAATTCTCTTGCCTCAGCCTCTCAAGTAGCTGGGATTACAGGCGTGTGCCGCCATGCCTGGCTAATTTTTTTGTATTTTTAGTAGAGATGGGGTTTCACCATATTTGAGCAGACTGATCTTGAAATCTTTACCTTGTGATCCAATCGCCTTGGCCTCCCAAAGTGCTGGGATTACAGGCATGAGCCACCGTACCCAGCCTAGAGGTAGTTTTTAAAGAATTTTAGGTGAATTTCAGTTCTAACAAAAATAAAACATTATATTAAAAATTTATAACACTACAATTAACTGTAGTTACAAACAGTTCTAAGGTGACATTATTTAAGGGATTATAGAAAACAAATTCTAGCCCATACATGAAATTTTACCTACTATTAGTATCTTTGAGTTTTAGTTATAGAATTCTATTAAAATACGAAGCATCCAAAGATATTTTCATACTTTACCATTCACATAATCCTAGAAACAATTCTACGTAATAGGTATTATAAATTATTCCCATTTAAAGATAAAGGAACTAGTTTTCAGAAAAAGTAAGAAATATATCCAAGTTAATAGAGCTAATAATTGATATATCTAGGATTTGAACCCAGAGCTATAGCTCTACCGGATCTAGAGGTCTACCAGTCTCAGATGACTGTGGGCTTCAAGAATTCATAGCCCTTACAGAGTAGATGGCCATGCAAATCAACGTTGCCATACTATTTCTATGTTATAAACAGCATTGAAAGCATAGATTACAGTGATATTTCAGGCAACTGAAAGGGTCAGGAAAGGCCCCATAAAGAAGGTGCTATTTCAGTTGTCTCAAATGGTTACCAGATTCTGGAGAAGTTCATGTAGTATTTTCTGTGCAAATGAACTTGTGTTCAAAAATCCTTTGCTATGGTATCTTGGGACACATCAATGCTATTTTTGCTACAAAAGCACTTGCTAGTGGCTTCCCTTCATTCAGGTCCATGGTATTGCTCAACTCCAAGGCATTATTTATATGGTATTGCTCCAGAGGGTGTTATAGAATACTCAAAGTATGCTATGAGAGATGCCTCCTGGAATTGTGCTGCACAGAGGTGCTTTTGTCTTTGATGTCTTTTCTGTCCCTGTCTTGCAGCTCTTTTCATCCTCCTTCCCTTGCTACTTTCTGGGCATTACCCATGCAGTAGAAGGCCTCTGGTGGGTCCTTTGCACTCCTTTGCATGTTCTCTCACCTAGTGTTGGGACAGAAAAATAGGAGAATGTTCTATATCCACATGTGATCAGCATGGTTCTTGTTTTTTTATTAGAAAAATAATATGACAATAAAATTAAAAGCATATATATATAAATACATAACATATATATATATAATTACTCAAAAGCCATCACTATTTAATTTTTATGTTTATTGCCATCAGTCATAACAGATTTATCTCTATAATCTGACTTAACCTATTGCAGGTTAAATTTAAAAGTCACAATGAAATATATATGATCATAATTTTAATTTTTGTTTTAGTATAATATTGAACCAGCCAATATATGATTCTTTAGAGAATCACATTCTTCTATTCTTTTATTGAATGTCACCCAATCTAGCTCTGTTTTACTTCTAATATATAGGTTATATTTATTGAATATATTATGCATATTGGTTTATTTTTCTCTCTTGAAGCATTTTCTAAGCATAAAATCCTAGGAAGTCATCAATTCTAGAAAAGCATTTACATGGTCTATGGATCTATCTTAACGAATGCTACTAATTTGATTCTTTCTGATTTTGCAAACTGCTTTTTTTTTTTTGGACAGAGTTCTGACTCTGTCACCCAGGCTAGAGTGCAGTGGTGTGATCTCAGCTCACTGCAACCTCCACCTCCTGGTTTCAAGAGATTCTCCTGCCTCACCCTCAGGAGTAGCTGGCATTACAGGTGCCCACCACCATGCCCAGCTCATTTTTCTACTTTTAGTAGAGACAGGGTTTCGCCATGTTGGCCAGGCTGGTCTTGAACTCCTGACCTCAGGTGATCCACCTGCCTCGGCCTCTTAAAGTGCTAGGATTACAGGTGTGAGCCACTGTGCCTGGCCCCCAAACTGCTTACTTGTTTAAGGCTGCTCTTCTCATGAACTTGTAGATGTTGGTGACTGATTTGCATGAAATGGTCTAGCATTATGATTTATATAGTATTAAGTGAAAAATTACATTCTAAGTGTGATTTACCCAGTAGAATAGTAGGAAGTAAATAGGGTTTGCAATCAGAAAGACAGAGTTCAACCACCAGCTTGGATATAATTAGTTAATCTCAGTGAATCTCAGTTTCATTATCTGCAAAATGGAGATAATGATCCATAGTGACAGAGTTCTCGTGCGAATCACATGTGGTAGTGGAAGCTTAATCGTGGTAGCAATTATGTCTGTTCTTCAGTAGTTTTGCCTTTTTGGACTGATAGCCTTTTCAGCATGTGTACATTCTAAATTTACATGTATATTTAAATAAGGTTATGCGAATAACTACTTTTAACCTTTCTGTGAAGTTAACATCTGGAACATCTAAGCTGATGTTTTTCTGAGTTCTAATTGTTAACTTTTTTTTAGTTGTTCTGAGTCTTAAATAGTTCCATCACTTAATTAAAATGAATGATACATTTCCTCTCAGAGGAAAATCGCCAATAATAACAAACCTTAGGAAAATGCTTGTGTGTCCACGAGAGTCCAGAATCTCTCAGCCTTGAGTTGTAGGGAAGGAACATAGGCTCTGGAATGAGGCAGACCTTATTCAAAAGTGATCAGTTATTATGTAATTACATGTGATAAAGCCTTGGAAAGATATTTTCCCCTCCCAGTCCAAGTTTCCTTACCTACAAAATAAGAATGATGATACTTACTTCTCAGGATTATGTGAATGAAGGAGCTAGACCACCACTTATCAGCAAATAGGTTTTTCTCTCAAAAATCTAAGCCAGCATGTTGATATTTGCTTCAACTTAGTCCCTTCCTTCATGCTTCTTGGCAATAAACCAACTTCAATCAGCTCAGCTGTAATCCTTCTTTGAATCTTTCTTTAGTATTTGTTTCATTTCCTCTCTTATTGCAATAAATAGTTGTTCACATATTGGACTTTCTTCCAACTACAACCAGATTGAAGACTATTTTACTACAGTGCCCACCTCCAGGCACCTTCCACTGGTGCAGGGCCTCGTCCATAACAGTAACCATTTATGGAATGTCTTCAACGTGTTGGCTACTGTTCTGACTGCTTTTCTGGATTAACTGATTAAATCCTTATATTCAGCCTATGAGATAGGCATTTATATAATGTCACTTTAACAGACAAAGAAATAGAGGATACAATAAATTAAGGGACTTTCCTAGGGTCTTGTTCTCTAACATCACACTGCACACCTTTAGGGAAAGCAAGCAATACATATTTGTTAAATAGGGACTGGTGGGAGAGCAATGCTATAGCAAGCTGCAGTTGTTTAAAATACATTTTTTTAATCAAATAAGTGGCTTAATATTAAAGATATAATTGGAAACCTGATTCTTTATGGCCAAGATAGTTTTCATGTCTTTAAAATGAGCACAATCATAATATAATTTATGGGTTGCATGAGTTGTAGGATATACATCTAAAGGGCATAGCGTAATAGGAAGCACCCAATAAATGATAAAAACTATTTCATTGTTATGATTAACAATAACACTAAAACAAAAACAGTTACAATGTATGCCTTCTTCCTGCTCAGTCATTGACTTCTCAGATAGTCTTTATGTAAAGTATTCTGGTTCCAGTTTTTGCCTCCTCCCAGCCCCCAACCTACAGCTGTGATTTACTCATCTGTAATAACAGTACATAACCAGAAAATTAAATAAGCTAATAAGTCCTTCACAGTCTTGCCTTTCTTGGATGTGGTATTATACTCACCTGTTAGTCACCCCCATCAAGACTTCAACTGCTGGCTGCCGCCCCCACCTCTAACTATCTCCTTGAAACCATGCCTCAAATGCATTTTGTAGTAGATAGAGCCAAGGAGGCGACTACCCTGAATAGAGACCTTCCTAACTGCTTGCTACTGCTGTTGATTTATTCTGACTTTCTCATTTCAAAATGTGAGTTATCCCAGGAAAATTGAGATAAGCCACTATGAACTTTATTTGATCCTTTAGAAAACCGTGGTGTTTGGAGAAGAAAGCCACCACAGAGAATCAAACCCATCTAGCAGGCGCAGAGAAAATGAAAGTGATTTGTAAATGCTGAAACATCCATTTGAGGGAAAGGTATCAAGGGATTCAACAAAGGTCATTTTGGGGAGCATCTCTGTTTTCTTCATGAACATTTCAGAGAAGGTCATAAATTGGGTATTAATCTTATACCCTGTGCAAACTAAATTGGAATAGACAACAAATAGGAGACAAAGTGGGGAGGGGCATCTATGAACAATGTGACCTGGGAAAAGAAAAGACATACTAAGCTTAATTAAACTGAGAGCTCAGGGATGTTGACTATCATTACCCAGAAACACAAAGTACTAAAAGATAATTTCCCCCACTGTTTTCTGCTCCATAGTTACTTTATCTTCATTTTCTTTTAGTTACCTTCATGAAGGTATTATTCAGGTTAGGTTAAAGTTTCCTGGTGATGAATCACTCCTCCCCAGCATCTTTGTTTTAGGATCATGCCCACTCAGCCTCCAACCTTCCTGGGCTGGGTCTGGGCATAAAAGGGGATCATAATTGGCAGGCAAGAGTCTTCTCTCTGAAAATATTTTTTCTTATGCTGTGCACTCCAAAATGAGTCTCCCTTTTCCTCTATTGATCCAGTTCAAGTAAATTCATGAAAAATAAAAATAAAAGACTTTCTCAGGGACCTTACTGTCTACTGTTGGAAATGAAAATGAATTCACATCTTTCAGAATGTTAGTTATTAAAATACACCTATTCATGGTAATCATGAGTTGGTGGGGAAGGGTATGTAGAAGGAGACAATGATGAAAACGTTTGCAGATACCGCTGAGTCCACCTCCTGTCTGCCAAGTGCATAAAGCCTTTTTTTGTGATCATTTATGTTTACATTGCCCTCTTTTACCGAACTATTTTTTCCTTCTTATTTTTATCTCCCTTCATCTGATAAATTTTCCTACCCCCACAACGTATGATAAACTCTTTAGAACTGACTGAAATATCTCTTTTATATAACAACCACTGTACTAACTAGTCCCCAAGTAGAAAGTATAATACGTAAATCATCAAATTCGGTGTTGCCCATTTCTCTGATAATTACGTAGAAAAAAGTGATAATTCTCACTTGTATGTTACAAAACTGCTTTTCTGAGAGGCAATGTTTTGCATGTGCAGCCCTCAAACCTCTCAAGTCTGTGAAGGAAGACAGAGATTTCTTCTGTCATATTGTATAGTGCATACTGGGAGCAGTGCAGAATTCTCAGTGCACCTCAGCAGGCATTATTGAAGACACTTTTTACATTAGCAGAGACTTACCAGGTAAAATAAAACAAACAATTGTTTTCTTCCTTAATAAAACCACACTTGTTTTCAGTTTATTGCACCTCAACTCTGTTATTTTAAGGTGTCATTCAGTATAATGCAGAAACACTAAACCTCAAGAAAAAAAGGGGAAGAAACAATTTACCTGTCTCTTTTCTTTTATAGACTCATTTAATCAGTAATTTATGGCCAAATGTTGCTCCTTACTCCCCAGAATATAAAATAAAATGGAATTGGTAAAGAGCAAGTCCTAAAAGTTCTGTGAAAGTTTGAGGCATTCACTTAAAATGTCAGAATTGCCAAACACTCACCCATACGTTTAAGAACTTAGAAAGCTCTTATTTACTCAAAGTAATTATCTGGAAATTGGGTGAAGTTCAACATTTTACTGGAAAACTACCAAGAGTCAGAATCTCATTACGTGACAGCTTATCCAAAGAATGATATTTGGTCATAACTACGTTATTTGAAGATATTCACTGCTACTCTTTGAGGAAGTATTTTATCATAGTTAATTATGCTACAAAAATTGTGTTTAACTTGATATTTAGGCTGCTGTTATTCTGAAAGTAATATTATTTTTTGCTTTCATTTGGCAACTGAGAATTTAATGTTTTAAGTCATTTTGTACACATTAATTTATCTCTGAATTTCATGAATTTTCAGGACCTCCAAGACATCCACAAAGAGCTAAAGACATGGTCTCTATTCTCAAGGTACTCCCAAGCTAGGGAGAAATAAAAATGTGTAAAAGCACATTAACACAGGTACTGTTTTGTTTCTTGAGATTAGGTTTCACTCTATCGCCCATGCTAGAGTGCCATGGTACGACCATGGCTCTTTATAGTCTCAACCTCCCCAGCTCAAGTGATCCTTCCACTTCAGCCTTCTGAATAGCTAGGATTACACGTGCCTGCCACCATGCCCCACTAATTTTCTAGTATTTTGTAGAGATGAGGGTCACCATATATTGCCCGGGCTGGTCTTGAACTCCTAGTCTCAAGCTAACCTCCCACCTCAGCCTCCAAAAGTGCTAGAATTACAGGTGTTAGCCACTGTGCCAGGCCTAGATACTGTTTAAAATGAAGAATATAAGAACCTTACATATTTAGAAAAACAATTTTTCAATTACTGTAAACACAAGATTATGTTTGAGATCATTGGTATTTAAATGCACATCTGGTTTGTTTGCATGTCTCAAGTATATAGTAAGTGCAGCAAATTTTCCAGCAAAACAAAGCCAATCCATGTGGAAATAGATAATCGGGGACAAAGACCACAGGAGCTATTAAGAGTTTCTGTTGTTTAACCACATCTCTGCATTAAGGAGAATTAGCAGAGAATGGATGTTGGTAATTAAAATGACAGACAACATAATTGGCATTGTTTTTATATCTGTTTAAACTTAAACTAGTATGGAACACCTTTTTTTGTTCTTTGACCTTGTGCTTCTGAAGGAATCTAATGGATTTTAATAAAACATAGGGTGATAAAATTACTGAATTTATGGGTTCAGCTGCTGTGCATTTTTTCCCTTGGTAGGGCATGTTAACCTGTAAGTATATATTCTGTCCATTTGTTATGATTGATGCCAAATGAGTCAATATTGTGTCAATAATTCAAGGGATAATTTAGCTGCATAATTGTGTTTTATTGCATTAAGGCTTTCAGCTACTTTGGTCTAAAGTATATCTATTGCATTGTAACAATGCGATAGGATTCTTCCTTATACAAAGCTTTATACTGATTATTATGTGTTTTTAAATCAACATAAATATGACATATAGAGAAAAAAGAGCACCATTGAAAGAACTTCCAGACAGCATGATAGATTAAAAAAAAAAAAATGAGTGCTTTTTATCCTCCTGTCTGTGTAACATAGACACCTTTCTGCTTGAAATGCTTGGATTTCCCTTTGCCAGGCTGTATTTAATTCTGAGCCTCTGCCAGCAGAGTTGTAACCTCATCAGTCCAGAGGAAATTCGAAGTCCTCTACCATAACAATAATTACAAATACAGGTTGGAGATCTGTGGTTTTCACAGAACTTTTGCATCTATTGTCTCCTCGGCTATCTGGGATAATCGTTTGTCTCTGATGGTATGGTTTATTCTATTTTAGAGATGAGGAATGTGATGCTCTCAGAGATGCCTTTCTTCTTGCCATAAATGACAGATCAGAAAATAGGAGGAGCCAGAGTTTAAGATGGTTCTGGCTTCATATCTTTGGATTCTTATGTTTTTTCTTTGTTCAGGCTGGCTCTATTTACGGAATCCATTTTGGCTTTTTTCTTTATATGACTATTTGATGCAGGAACTGTGATAATCCTATAGGAATAGTCCCATTTTGTAAAAGAAAAATGAATTTCTGGTTTAGTTTTCCCCTAAACCATTTCCGTGTAGTTCCTTAGTGTTTCATGACAAACCTATTCACTCTTTTTTTTTGGTGAATATATAGCCCCATTTAGGGCAGAATATCTTGCCAAAAATCTGCTTGCTAGACTGCAGTGTCTACTTGATGAAGGTGGATGTAAGTATTATATTTATGGAGCTTTGCATTCTTCTCCAGTAGCGTTAGCCTTTTTATTCTACTCTCTTATATTAATTCTCCTTGCTTGTTTCACTACAGGAATCATTCAAAATGTCAAAGTATAAATTCAACATTGGTCACATACCAAAAGCCTGGTTGGTCTGATCAGACTTGCTTATTATAATGTATTTTGGAAAAATTCATATCTATTCAGGAAGTCTTTCTTAGGCCTTAAGTTGTGAATGTCATATTTCATGTTACTATGGGGTTACAATAATGTTGTAACTAGAAGATAATACTGGGCATCCATATGTGAGACAGTTTTGGGAGGACAGAAAGGGTTAACAAAAATAGAATTTATATTAGAACACAAGGTGCATAGTTCTCTTTCATTTTGATACACCATAAATCTTTTAATAATTAGAAGTGTAGTAGATGCCCACGATGTGACAGGTATTACGTTTGAGACACAGTAGTGAACAAAACAAGCATGGTCTTGCCCTAATGAATTTATAGTCTAGCAGTGAATGATGGGATGAACACATTGGTTACTAATCAAACACAGATTTCATGCATAAAATATGATTACTGCACTTCTTATTCCAATACCTTAAACATTTAATAATCAAAGGGAGTTTATGCATATCACTACCAGCATGGCATAAGCCTACTGTTGTCCACTTCTCAGGAGCTCTTTTCTTCAATATTCTAATCTTTGTCTTTCTATTCTAATCTCTTCCCTTTGCATATTCTAATCTAATCTTTCTAAACCTAGGATATGAAAGAATAGCTCATTTACTTCTTGTTTGTTTTAATATTTATGAGTTTTAAAATGTACACATTTTCCAAAGTACACATTTATTTATTTATTTTTATTGAAAACAAGTGGTGGGGAATTTTATAGTTCCTGAAGAAAAATATTTCTGTTGGTATATATTTACAACCACTAACATAACTCTTTAAGATTCAGAATAAGGACATAGTTTTTTTTACCTATGGCGTATACAGAATGAGCTTTTTTACATGGTAGTACAAATGAAACTGTAAACTCTTTCACAACAAAGCCTACCTCTTAATAATCTGAATCTTCCTGACATAACAGAGTCCCTAGAAGAGGCTTATTATATACTTGATGATATGGTTTGACTGTGTCCCCACCCAAATCTCTTTTTGTAGCTCCCGTTCCCATGTGAGAGATGACTGAATCATGGGGGCAGGTCTTTCTCCTGTGCTGTTCACGTGATAGTGAGTGGGTCTTATGAGATGTGATGGTTTTAAAACCAAGAGTTTCTCTGCACTAGCTCTCTCTTTCTGCCTGCTGCCATCCACGTAAGATGTGACTTGCTCCTCCTTGCCTTCTACTACGATTTTGAGGCCTCCCCAGCTATGTGGAATTGTGAGTCCAATAAACCTCTTTGTTTTGTAAATTGCTCAGTTTTGAGTACGTCTTTATTAGCAGCATGAAAATGGACTAATACATTTGATAAATAAAATTAAAAGAACATAGTTGAAGAATAAAGAAAAAACTGGAATTGAAATTATTTTGAAACATCTTCCTCACTTTGGTGATAAAGTTTAATAATGTCAACTCATGGGTAAAAAGAAATGGGTTTTTCCCTGTTTAGGTATGTTTGCATACCTAAAATTAAAGGTTTTTCTATCATATGACATAAATTAGTTTCTTTTACATTCTTTCTGCCGTTGATACTGTAGTATGCTGCCCAGATCTCCCTTTGGGAATTGAGGTGTTTGTTGATGTATTCATTATTTCATCTTTATACTTGTGAGCTGCCAGGGGTATTGGTTGCTAAATTCTTATATCCGAGTCCTTCACAGGAATTGCTTTCAGGGAAAGTGAATTGTCACGACTAAAGTTGTCTCTTCTCTGGGGAAGCCCACATAAAATGACTAGTTACTATCAGAAATGCAAAGGTCTGATGTAACTCAACATAACTTTGAAGGGTTCTTCCAGCTCAAGAGTTTTCTGTAGGATGAGCTGAGACTTTTGCAACTACAGCACAGTTTAACTCTCTCTCTGCCCAAACCTGCTTCTCCATCTCCCATTCAGTTATTATCTTCCCAAACACTCTCCAATAACTTTTGTGCACACACACACACACACACACACACACACGCTTAATAATTTGTATCCTTGGAAAGGAAATTTAGGATAATTGGTACTTGAAATAGTCCTAGGAATCGTATTTTAAAATCAGGTTTTAGAGTTGGTCACTCTTTAGTTGGTGATGAAGTGACGAATGGAGTTCTTATAACCCCGGTCACTGCTAAAACTTTTTGGTAATCTGGGATGGGATACCATGGAAGGTAATGCACTGGCTAGTACACTAGCTCAGGTATTTAGGAGGTTTGAAGTAACAGCAAATATAAGGTTTGTGCAATTGAATAGCTCTTGCTGGGTGCTATGGATAAATTGGAAAAGACAATGAAAGCCTAGAGATTTTTAATCACCAATTAAAGGCAAACTGTGAAAGCCAGAGGGCCTGCTTGACAGACACTCACATCTCCTACACCTCAAGGGCAGAAAATATTGAGAATTAGGTCCAAGGACTTAATTATACAGGTCATAGAAGTCCAAAAAATGATTAAATTCTCAAACCCCCACAAGTCAGCTTTTAGTAGAAAGGATCTTGAGTAGAAAGAAGTAAGATTATGACACTTGGAATGAAAAGATATGGGTTAATGCACTGAAAAAACTTTGAAATCTCACATTGCACTAAAATTTCTGGGCCCGCAGAAGTAGCCCACTCCTCTGGTTAAAGGCTAATGCTCTCTCACTGGTTAAATATGATGTGGAGATTATTACCTTGCAGGACAGGAAGCATTCACTTCAAGCTCTATTCCTACCTCCTCCTGGCTACTAGGTCAGTATCTAAAATCAAATTATAATCTTACTAGAAAGATGCTATATCTATAGGAGAAAAGTTACTATACATCTAAGTAGCCAAAAGATCTAGCCAACATGTACCAGCAGGAACCATAGACTGTATGGATTCTTAGTTCTGAGAATGCCATGCAAAGAGAGAGGAGGAAATGTTAATTGAGCTAAGGAAAAGGTTATTTATCAATATTTATATTTGTTGATAGAGAACACCTTTCCATGATATAACATTTAACACCCTGACAAGGACATTTGAAGATAATTCATGGGTGTAAGAAACTATGAATAGTCTTGGAGACTTAGAGAAAAACTGTGCACTGTAAGAATGTCATAACTGGCACAGACAATGATATAATTAAAAGAAAAGATCTATGGCTCAGAGCCATGGACATGCAAGAGTGTAAAGAGTACATATGGCCAGAAGACAACAAAGGCAGGTTTAAAAGACAATTCTTTTACCAAAGCAATAAAGAATGTCTTAGGTATGTGCACTATTGAGAAACTCATTAGTGGCTTTCCTCCGCAAGCCTAGGCTAATAGTGGGAAATTCTATCACAGAAATGAATTTCCTCGTAGTAATGGGAATAACAGAATCCCCAAATAATAGAAGCCAGGTAATGGCCCTTAGTAATCAATAGCAAGTGGGTACATTTATCTTAGGTTACATCTATGATTGCATGGTGGATGGGTATAGGGTCCAGCCCTACAGGGTGCTGTGAGCCCCTCCCAGTTGGTGCGGAGACAAGAAATTTTAGAAATAAAAGGCACGAGACACAGAGATAGAGAAGAGAGAGTTTGCGTCCAGGAGTCCACTGCTACCCAGATCTCGGAGACCAGCAGTTGCCCAGTTGCGGAATGCAGGGAGGCTCTCATTTTTATTGAGTTACAAATCTGGGGGCAGGGTAGGTAGGGTGTGGTCTTGGTAGTAGAAGACTGGGGGCAGGGTGGATAGCCCATGGTAGGGTCAAGTACATTACTTATTCAGGTAGAGGCTCAGGAATTTCTGGCACCCAAAGTGAGGTAAGGAGCATAATGTATCAGCACTTTTTCCATGCTTATCAAGAAAGAACTAAAACATTAAGATTTATATTACTATTACTGATTATCTTTTCTAAGAAAAAAGGAACCAGATGCAGAGCAGAACATAAGAGTAGACATGGAACGTGACCACTGAAGCACAGCATCACACAGAGACAGTTAAGCCCCCGGATATCTGTGGGTTTCCTGACAGGCGTCAGGCCTTACCACAAGAGCCTGGAGAAGCGGAGTTTTCTCCTAACTCCTCCGAGGAAGGAGACATCTCAACTATTTTGGACGTGTCCTTCTCTAGCTGGCTAAACAGTGGGTGCTTTCCCAGCACTGCGGCTGCCGCACAGCCAAGGTGCCCTCCAGCAGCCCTTATGCGGGCGTGACAGAGGGCTTAAAGCATCTTACCATAGTGTCATTCATTTCACAATGTCACCCCAGGTTCACAATTCTGACCTGAGAGGCATTAGTAAAAGAATTAAGATCACCTATGAATAACTAAGATCACATATGAATAACTAATAGCTATTATGGTTATATTTCTAGTTACTTTCTTCTTCATTATTTATGTGGAAATAGGCTGAGGCTTTTTGCTTCTGCCTAGGCACTTATGGGATCTCCCCTCTCCAGATGGGGGCAGGGGTTGTCTCTTATGACTAGTCACAGAGGAAGAAAAAGTCCAAACTGTTTCACAGGTAAGGCATCTCAGTATGTGAGTGCAAAGCAAAAATGAACTGCTGCTGTATTACAGCCTCAGTCAAGAACGTCCCTGAAACACAGCAATCGGTGTCCCTAAAGAAGAGCTGCTAGTGTACCCAGCCATTCACTGTGTTTGAAAAGACCAGTCATCCAAGATAAAAATATGCATTGAATCTTAAGCATTAAGAAATGACTTTACTGGTTATTCAGGAAGAAGAATTGAAAGAGAGAAAAGAAAAAAAAAAAACCCTAAAGTAGAACTCAAAGAATAATACCAACAACTTTGGAAAAACTATTTCCAGATGAGACAGATTTACTACATAGAGAAAATGGGCCAAAGCAGGAAAACAAGCGGACTGTAGAGGACACTGTGGTCCACCACCTACACCTCCTTTTAAGACTAAGAGACTCATTTCTCAGTCTTCCCAGTTTGTTGCTGGCTGATTGTTGCAGTCTAGGAATTTCTTTCTGTTGAGGTGAGATGCCTTGCTCAATTTCATGACTCTTTTCTGGGGGCAACCTGCATCTAATTACTGGTCAATGTGAGATATACACATATCCCATACCGGGACGCTTTCTTTGATTCAAGTTCCTGGCTTTGATTCACATGTAATCTGAAGGGCTAAACCATTTCCCAAGCTCCTGTAGGCTTTACTGATGCCTCTATTGCGATTGCTTACCTGTTTAATTTTCTCCATCCAATGCTGCTCTACTCCACCCCTTCATGAATATTATTTTTAAGAGTACTTTGTAATAATCCTCTAGAATAAGTGTCTTAGAGCCTCAAAGTCTGTTTCCTAGGAACCTGACCTAACACAAGTGACAAAGGTTGAGCTGTTTAAACATTATTTCAAGTCTAGTTTTACTTAAAGTATAGTTTAGCATAGTGGAAACATAACATGTTTTGGAGTCAGGTAGACGTGGCAACTGGCATTGCTGTTAACAAAAGGATTAAGATTTAGCTAGAGACAAAGGTTCAGATTGTACAGCCCAAACAACTCCAAATCATGAAGGCTTGTGCATAATTTTCCACCAATGGCTTTCTTCTCTGACAGATGCCAGGCCTTACCCAGTTCTCACCACCCTAAACTCTTATCCTTCTGGCTTAGGCCTCTTGATATATCATGAAGTTATTACCTAAGAAATAAAAGAGAAATGCATGGTGTAGTTTCGGTTTTGTTTTGTTATTTTGTGGTAAGGGTCGATTTTGGGAAGTAGCAACAATGAATTTGATTTTAGAAAATGTAGTTTGACACAATTATTTGCCATGGAGGAACACAAAGAAATAAAGAAATTATGTTTGTGATAGGGGTAAATTAAATAAGTAATTTTTAATAGGGGCTGTGTTTTATATTGGACATTTTCTCTCATACAGAGCCTATGTGTGACTTACGGTAGACAAGTAGTCAAGTTTGTTATGTGGTTCACTATAAATGTAGTGGGATCATGAAAATGTCATTGTTTCCAAAGATTCTTCAAATCCATGTTTTTATATAAACAGTAGATTGGCTTGTTTTATTAGATTAAAATAGAGTAGAAAATAGATGTAAAGTCCGAGAGCATCATTTTAATAAAATAGTTCATGATAATCTGTACCTCTACTAATATTACTGCTACTCATACTAGTTGGGGATTCCTATTAGTAGAAGGAAGTCACTGTCAGGTTTCAGAGTGGCCTGGCACATATGTTAATGTTCTGCTACCTCTATAAGTTGTGACATCCTGTGCCCTGTCTGGATATTCCAGAAAGGTTCTGATTTTCAGAGGGCATTGTATTCATGTGTGTCTGATCTTGTGGCTTGGCTTTGTAATAAAAAATACAGTAGCCACATAATCAGAAACCAAAAAGGACCTCAGAAATTCTAGTTCATTTTCTTCACTGAATTCTCAAATTGAGTTCAAAACAAATGAACTCTAATGCCCAGTACTGCATAGTAAATTAATAATTTTAACCCAAAATTATTTTTTAAAAAACTTATTAGACCTGTGAATTTCAATAGGGAAATATGAAATAAGAACACTACATACTACTGGCCTCAAGGAAGTCTTGTTAAGTATTCTTATAACAATAACAAAATGATTGATAAACCCAAACCTATGTTAAGGAACAAAAGAAAGATGAAACAAATTGTTGGAGAGTTGTACAGTTTGGAAGGTTAGAAAAGTCAAGGGGTATATATTGAAACTCTGGTATAAGCAATCTTGCATATCAGTTATGTGTATGTGTATCACCTGTGGATTTTCTTCAGATTAAAGATTCTTATTCCATAGGTCGGGGATAAGGCTTGGGATTCCGCATTTATGAGTAGCAAAGAGTTAGACGGCTTAAGCTTCTTTTGAGTAATGGATATTTGTCTAATGCTTTTTTTGAATGGGCTGCTCAGGGGAAAATTTGATTCTTCTTTATGACAACATATAAATTATCCTCATTTTATAGACTAAATTACAGGAAGAAAGTCATGTAAGTAGCATTTCAAGCAGAGCCCACAATTCTTGACTTTGTGTTTTACCCACAAGACCAAATTACTTCTCAATTTCATGGTGTGTGAATAGTAACTCAAAGTCATAAATTAAAAAAAAAAAAAAATCTTTAGTTACATCTTACTTAAAATTCCATTGGCATAGTCCTATCTTCATCTTTGTACCTAGCTCAAATTCCAGCTTTTTGACATATGTAGGCACATAATTACTTCTGCAAGCTCCATTTAATATTAATTAATAGGGCAACAACTATTGTTGTTTTTATATGCCAGTAATTATTATTAATGTTCCTCATTTTTCACATTTAGAAAATGAGATTGGATTGTAATAGTAGTCACCCATAGGTACTAAGATATTAAATACACACACACATACACACAGAGAGAGACAGATTATACTTGATGTGTATAAGGGTTCTCCAGGGAAACATAATCAATGGGAGATGGATGGATAGATAGATAGATAGATAGAGATTCATAAAAGTTGGCTCATGTAATTCTACAGCTCAAAAAAAATCTCCCTACTTGCTATTTACAAGGTGGAGTACCAGGGAAGCCTATGGCGTAATTTAGTCTTAGTCCAAATGGTTGAGAACCAGGGCAGCTGATGGTGTACGTCCTTGTCTGAGTCCAAAGATGGGAGGCAGAGATTTCTGAGAACATTAGAAGATGGATGTTTTAGCTTAAGGAGAGAGAAAATTTCCTGTTCCCCCTATTCCCTTTTTATTTTACTCAGGCTGTCAAAAAATTGGATGACACCCACACACATTGTTGTGGGTGACCTTCTTTACTCAGTCTACTGATTCAAATGCTAATCTCTTTTGGAGACACCCACAAAGACACGTCCAGAAATAATATTTTACCTGTTATCTAGGAATCCCTTAGTCCAGTCAAATCAATACATCAGATTAACATAGACAGACAGGCAGACAGACAGACAGACAGACGGATTGCCAGATAGCCAGCCAGTCAGCCATCATTTGGCACATAAGCTCCATGTGAGTATTTGCTATCATGTTTATTATAGTAGGAATTCAATACATATTTGTTACAAGCTACTACTGAGTAAAAGCAAGATAAGTTGGAGAAGAATAAAATCAGAATGACTTCTACTAAAAGCAAATACTTTCAGAAATAGAAGGATTTGCTTTAATTATTATAAAATAATGCAATGCACAAGAATACCTTTAAAGTCCTATAGAGTTCTAGGCACTGGTGGTAATAGATAAATAGGATTTCACAGTCTAATCAGAGTTCAAATATTTAAGTAAATATAAGTTGTTCAGTACTCTCAGTGCTGTAGCAGAGGTAGATACAAAATAAAGTGAGGGCCACAGAGGAGTTGTCATCCTGAGAAACCAGGGATTGCTTCACATTTATATATTTAACAAATATATACAAAGTGCCCAGTATGATTCAGGTCCTATGATAAATAAGTCCTGGGCAATTTGAAAATAGACAAGAAATTTCTCTCATAGAATGTATGTTCATAAAGAATATAACATTAAATCGAATCTCGAAGAAAGAGTAGCATCTATATAAACATGCAGAACCTGATAGTTGTTTTATATTATCATTACAGGAGAACTCCCAAGGGCTCACAGTGAAGGAATATCAGGGCTGGGACTAGACACAGAATTCAACAACAAATAGTCTTGCAAATCTTCTCATAGCAATCCACTGAGGTCAGAGACCCCAAGAGGAGGCAATTGAGCTATACTTTGACACATTTAACATTATGTCAAAGGAGAGGAGGGAGAAAGGAGTTTTAATGTCATCTTTTGCCTTTTGCTATCCCCTTTTATGGGAAGAAATTTCTTCACAATGAAAATAATGTTTATGTAGCATATAAATATTGAACATGTATTTTTTATGTTTTGGAATGGATTTAACTGAATTTGTATTGGTAATCCAGGAATGCGACACATCCAAATAACTTTGGGAAGTTAGATTTCAGCCTAGCTAGAGTTTTGTTAGTAGCAACTTAGCAGAAATAATCTTGTGCCCTCCTGCAAACTAAAAAAAATAATGCTTGGAACAGGCTACAGACCAAGCTTCCTGCTGAATGTTGAAGATATTCCTGCTGTTCTCTCCCACTGGGTCATCAAGAAAGATTTTGATTGATATTACATATGCATCAAGGAAATGTGCTGTAGCAAGGAACCTAATTTATCCTCTGATTTTTGACCAAACAGTATGATTCACCATTCTTTCTAGTGGGGAAATCATTAAAACGCCCATTAACTCTGAAGAGATATTATGAGGTCTACCTGCCTTTTGGAAAAATAAGTAGGTATAGACAGTTAAAAGGAAGCTATGAGAAATATTCATCCTTTCCTGGGAATCCTACCTCTGTCAGTAATTAAAATTGGATAGAAAAATAGGATTTGAATACAGTAAACTTAGTTTTCAATCCTGGTTCTACTGCTTATTAGTTTTGAAAAAGTTCTTTTCATTTCTCTGAGCCTCAGTTGCCTCATCAGTAAAATGTTGACAGCTTTTGGAAATAGAGGCTCTAATGAAATGAAATATCTAAAGCTATTAACATAGAAGCTGGAATAGAGTGGGTAGCTATTACATAGAAGATCCCTTCCCCTCTTCCTTGAAATGTATTCTACTTAATTTAGTTACTTATAATTCCCTCTTCAAAAAAAATGCATATATATATATATATATATACACATATATATATATATATATATATACATATATATATGTATATATATATATATATATATATATATAAAATATATAAAATTTGGAAAGGTATACCTTTAAACTTTTCTCTCTGTTTTCTAATTTAACAGAAATTTATTGAGCACATATTATTTTACAGGCACTATATAAATCACCAGGATAAGTGCTTTGAAATATCCCAGAATACAATTCCACCTGGTAAGATAGTATAGGACAACAGCACAACCTTCAGAGTTTACAAAATGTTGTGGGTTAGGAGCAGTGAGGCAGATAGCCCCACTTTACAGGTGAAGGAAACCAAATGTTAAAATGTCTTGCTCAAAATAGCATGATTGTTTCTGTTATGTTGATAGCTTAGGCTACACAGTCAAATGTCTTTTTACCTTTGCTTTTATTCTTGAATGTCTGACTTTTGGCATACTAATGAATTCATTCTAATGAACTTCTGGTCAGGAATCATTTCTCTATCTAGGCACGATAATCCCTTAGACTTAACCTTAGTTCCTTTACTTAGAATAAACTCTGGAATTTTAGAAAGTAAACAGCCCCAAGATGTATTACTTTCATTCTCAATAACAAGTGCATACTCCCTTGGTCTGTTTAGGCTGGCAGTTTACAGTTAACTAGGTTGTAGATTAATATCTAAGAGAGATAAGACTGATCCTATAGCAACTGGTTTAACAAAAAAAGATAATTTAAAAATAGTTCTACCTCCAAATATTAAGAGCAATCTATGACAGACCTACAGCCAACATTATACTGAATGAGCAAACGCTGGAAGCATTCTCCTTGAATACAGGCACAATACAAGGATGCCCTCTCTCACCACTTCTGTTCAACACAGTAATGGCAGGCCTGGCCAGAGCGATCAGGAAAGAGAAAGAAATAGAAGGCATCCAAATAGGAAGAGAGGAAGTTAAAGTATCCGTGTTTGCAAACGATGTGATTCTATATAGGAGAAACATGCTCACCCATCCAAACCCAAAGAATAGAATCAGAGGCACCAAGAACAGTGAAAGTAAGACTTTTAGCAGCAGTCTTGCAAGATCGGGTTTCTGGTAGGCAGGCATACCTGGGGCTGTTACAGAAGGTAATTTATCTCTTAGCATGTAAATCCCTCCCCCAATTCCTCATTGGTCGGATACTATGGGGTTACAGTCTTCCTTCCTACAGTCTGACCTCCGCGATGCAGGAAAGAGCAATGACAGACTCTTACAAGTCTCATTTCCCCATGCATCATCCTTGTCCTGGTATACAGCCACTGTGCAATGCATTCCTTTAGGACTGGTATTTCACCCTAGGGGAAATGGAACCACCTGTGCCTGAGATTGTCTCTCAGCACATGTGTAGCAGTTACTCTTGTTGAAGGTTTGTACCAAAAATTTGGCCCATTAGACCCAGGCATTCTCATCCCCATACGCTGTCTCAGTTTCTAAGGTTTGCCTTAAATCCTTCACCTTAGTGTTTGTTAGGGTCGGGGTTGGAGTAGTCCCAGGCAAATGCCAGGTTGAGTTCTTGATTAGCCTGAAGACAAATCACCCTAGAGGGTCTTTCCCTGTGATGTATGCCCCTCGCCCATACACTTGAGACTCTACCTTTGGTTATTGGTCTAGAATGGCTGAATTGTCAATGGTGATGACTATAGGATTGCATTCTAGATTCTGGCAGTTATTTGGCAGGGAGAGCTTGGACAGAAGTAGTTTATTTTTCAAGGGTCTCCAGCTTGGAGTTACCCACTTCAAGTTTACTGTCAAATCCTGAAATTGGGTAGTCCACCATAGGTTATCCCAGCTGGGGCAGGGTGATGCCCTACCATAACCTGTATCTGATTCAGGGCAAAGTTATTTGTCTGCCTATGAGAGCCATCTTTGATTTTCTAAAATCCCACGAGGTAAAACTTGGCAGGCATTAAATCTTTTTGGGGTGCCACTGTCTTGGTTACATAAATTACCAACCTGATTGGGTAGGCAGGTGTCCCCTGCCAGTTTCCATATTGACCATCTACTCTTTGTGTAATAGCCCATCTCAGCCATATTAACTTCCAGAGATGGGGCCAGTCTATGTTTTCTTTTTACATTTTTCTCAGAGTTAACTTTAAGTGTTCCTCAGGTGACCCATGCACTTCTCACTGTTTTTCTTTCCCCTCCCTTCCAGGGTCTCTGGTACCAGTCCCTTGACTCCAGTGTAGTGAGTCCACCCCTGTTCAGCTGTTCGCATGACTGTCTCAGTGGTCAGAAGCACTTGATAGGGACCTTACCAGCTTGGGTGGAGTTTGTCTTTTTTCCAGCTCCTAATCAGCACGAAGTTGCCCGGGTGGAAGTGGTGAACCGTGAACTTGAGAGACAGAATTTGAGTCAGAAGTCCTTTTAACCTAAGTATGTAATTTCTTAAGAATTGTCTTTGGTTTCCATAGCAGGGAGATCTGTAGCTCTGCCCAAATATGGGAGTCCATATAATAACTCAGAGGGGGACAATCCCAAGTCTTTTATTGGGGCTATCCTAATCCTAAGGAGTGCTATTAGGAGACATTTGGTCCAAGGCATTTTAGTTTCTAAGATTAGTTTGGTGACATGCTTTTTGAGGGTTTGATTCATTCTTTCTACCTTTCCAGAGGAAGTGGGATGCCAAGGAGTGTGATAGTCTCATCTAATTTGTAAACTTTCCATAATTCCCCTTAACACTCTTGAGGTGAAGTGGCTCCCATTGCCTTAATCAATATTTTTAACCAGGCCAAATCTAGGTACAATCTGTTCTAATATTATTTTGACCACATTCCTCGTGGTGGCTGTTGGAAGGGAAAAGGCTTCCACCCAGCCAAAAAGGTGATCTGCAATCACTAATAAATACTTTAGTCTTCCTATTTTGGGCATTTCTGTGAAATCTACTTGAATGCTTTGAAGTGGTCTTAGTCCAGGAGGTCTTCCTCCCGTGCTCTGTTGTCAAATCACTTTTTTTTTTTAATCCTTTGATAAGTTATACAACTTCCACATATTCCACATACTTGTTTAGTGAGAGTATAAATCCTATACACCCATAATTCCTATGTATTACATTACACAGAGTCTGGGGTCCCCAGTGACTCCCTTTGTATAATATAGACATTAGTTCTCTTATTAAGGATATACTCACACTAGCTCTCTTACACTGTCTACCTTTATATCTCAGCTGTCTGCTCTGACTCTGCGGCGGCTCCTGCTGCCCTCATGCCTGCAACTGCATTCCCTGGCCTGAAACGTCAGCTTAGTTACAAAGTTAACCTTCAAAAGCTAACCTTTTCCTACTGGGTCCTTTGGATTTAATCCAAGTATTTTCTGATTTGATCTCTGAGCCCATGCAGGAATAATGCAGAGGGAGTTTCCTCTTTATCTTGTTGAATCTTGAATGCCTTGGAGACAGTTTGTGTCCTAAGAGTAAATACTTTGATTCCTTTAATTATTAGTTCCTTGAGGTCCTGCATTTAGGCCCAGTCCCTGGAATCTTTATCATCCCATTCAGGATTGACATTTGGAAATTTTTGTTTGGCTGGCAAGACTGCTTGCCTGGGAGAGTGTTGCCTCTCCCAGATGGTCATGGCCACTCTCCTAATCATTCCCCTTTCTTCTCCTGTGAACAGGATATTCATGATAGACATCATTTTAGTCCAAGTGTAAAAGCTGGGTCCTAGGAATTGATCCAGCTGATTTGCAAAACAGAGGGTATCTTCTAAGAATGGTTTCATTTCCTTCTTGAAATTCCTAACTTCAGTACTTGTAAGAGGAACATTTACAAAGCCAGTCTCTCCTGATCCCATGGGAAATTCCCTAAGCAGAAACATGCTAGATGGCTACTGCTTGAAAGAAATAAGGAAGTTCTCAATAACCCTCTTACACTGTTCTAATTCTCTTAATAAATTTGGATAAAGATCTGAAGGAGCATTTGGTTCATTTCCCCCATGGTCTCTGAGTCTTTCTTCCTCTAACCCTCCTGCTGCCCCTTGATCTTCTTGTCCCCTGTTTTGCGAGCTATAGGCAGGGACAAGCGTGGTAGGCGGTCCCTGGGTTTTCAGTGGGTGAGGGCTCTTCACTAGACTTTTTTTTTTTTCTTCTTTGAGGGGGAGCATGAGGGCTAATTCCTTAATCCAGCAGAAAGCAGAACCTATGTCTTCTTGTGAGGATGACGTTTTATCAGTCACATAGAGAATAAAAGCTTGGCACACCCAATCCTCATCTGAACCAAACTTGGGCCAAAAGACTGAAGGCTAACAAATGGGGTCTTTGGGCCAGATAAAACAGCAATACCTGATCTTTTGCTTTTCCTTGTCCCTGGTTCAAGAGTTGTCCTTCCAAATCTGCAGCATTCTCTCCAAAGGGCTACCTGGGGAAATGTTAGAGGGAGTCTCTTTGGCTCCCTCTTTCCTTTGTTCCCTAAGCCTAGAATTTCTATTTCTTATTTTTGGTCTGTCTCTGTGTCTGAGGCTTTCTCTGTGTACTCAACAACCCCCTGTTGGAGGATTCTTGCACACCCCGAGGATTGCTTTGTCCATCTCTGGCCATTTCCCTTACGGGAGAACAGAACTGCAGATTGACACTCCACAATCTCTTCATGTCTTGGATACATCTAAGTCACACACACTCAACCTCTGAAAATGCCCGACCACCAAGGCAGTACTTACAGTCCAATTTTTCTCCCTTGGTTGGCTTGTGCATGAGGTTCCCTAGTTGCTGTGCTGCCTGCTTTTCTCCCTGTGTTGCCTTCGCTGCCTCCTGAATAACAGCCTCAGTGTTGTCCATGGCCACTGAGAGGAGCTGGGACACCCAGACAGAATGGGCCACTTAAATAGGGTGGAATGCATTTCCCTTCTCTCAGAAATCCCAAGTGGGACTTAAGATTTGTAAGATACATGCTCACTCGTCCAAAGCCAAAGAATGGACTCAGAGGTACCAAACAGCAAAAGTGATACTTTTAATAGCAGTCTTGAAGGATCAGGTGTTTGGTAGACAGGCACATCCAAGGGAGTTACAGCAGGTAATTTATCTCCAAGCACACAAGTCCCTCCTTCTGTTCCTTATTGGTCGAGTACAATGGTGACACAATCTTACCAGATGTCACCTAAGTTTTATTATTGTCCTTATAAAGTTATCCCCCTGTTCCCCTCCCCACTTAAGTTTCGATTTCCCAATGATGAAACTTTTTTCCTTTTATGGGCTGACCACTCCTCTATATGCTGTTCACTTATCATGACTTTCTAGGAGCATGAGCCATGTGATTTGTTACATCCACAGGCTGACTGCCTGTGCTTAGATTTATCATGCCTTGAAAATGAACTATTTAAAATATTGTCTCACATTTATCTAGTCTTGGCCCAAAAGCTCCTTAAGCTGATAAACACTTTAGCAAAGTTTCAGGATAAAAATCAACAAATAAAAATCACTTACATTCCTATACACTAATAATAGCCAATCTGAGAGGCAAATTAGGAGCACAATCCCATTCACAGTTGCCATGAAAACAATAAAATGCTTAGGAATGCACCTAATCTGGGAGATGAAAGATCACTACAATAAAACACTACTCAAAGAAATCAGAGATGATGCAAACAAATGAAAAAACATTCCATGCTCATGAATAAGAAAGGAATCAGTATCACTAAAATGACCATAATGCTCAAAGGAATTTACAGATTCAATGTTAGTTATTCCTATCAAACTACGAATGACATTATTCACAGAACTAGAAAAAAGTATTTTAAAATTTATATGGAACTGAAGAAGAGCTGGAATAGCCCAGACAATTCTAAGCCAAAAGAACAAATCTGAAAGTATCATGGTACCCAATTTCAAACTATACTACAGGACTACAATAACCAAAACAGTGTGGTACTGGTACAAAAACAGATGCATAGACCAATGGGACAGAATAGAAAGTCCAGAAATAAGGCTGCAAACCTACAACTATCTGATCTTTGACAAAGCTGACAAAAACAAGAAATGGGGAAAGGACTTTCTATTCAATAAATTGTGCTGGGATAACTGCCTAGCCATGTGAAGAAGATTGAAACCATATGCAGAAGACATACGTATAAGTCATATGCATAAGACATATATGCAGTCAACAAGCATATGAATAAAAAAGCTCAATATCACTGATCCTTACAGAAATGCAAATCAAAAGTACCATGAGATACCCTCACATCAGTCAGAATGGCTATTCTTAAAAACTCAGAAAAATGACACATGCTGGCGAGGCAGTAGAGAAAAGGGAACTCTTGCACACTGTTGGTAGGAGTGTGAATTAGTTCAACCATTGTGGAAAGCAGTGTGGCAATTCTTAAGAGCTGAAAACAGAACTACCATTCAACCCAGAAATCTTATTACTGGGTACATACTCAAAGGAATATAAATTGTTCTGTCATAAAGACATATACATGCTTTTTTAGTCCATATTCGTATTGCTACAAAGAAATAGCTGCAACTGGGTGATTTATAAAGAATAGAGGTTTAACTGTCTCATGTTTCTGGGAGCTGTAAAGGAACCATAGTGTCTTCTGCTTCTGGGGAGGCCTGAGGAAACTTACAATCATGGCAGAACATGAGGGGGAAACAGGCATATCTTACATGACTGGAGCAGGAGCAAGGGAGACAGGGCAGAGATACTACCCACGTTTCAACAACCAGGTATCAGAATAATTAACTACTAACTTGAGAACAGCACCAGGTGGCTGATGCTAAACCATTCATGAAAGATCTACCCCAATGATCCAGTCACCTCCTACCAGACCCCTACCTCCAACACTGGGAATTACAATTTGACGTGAGATTTGGGTGAGGGAAAAGATTGAAATTATATCACAGTTGTATGTTTATTGTAGCACTATTCACAGTACCAAGTACATGGAATCAATATAAATGTTCATCAGTGGCAGATTGGATAAAGAAATTGTGGTACATATACACCATGGAATACTATGCAACCATAAAAAAGAATGAGTTCATGTCCTTTGCAGGATAATGGATGGCGCTGGAGGCCATTATCCTTAGCAAACTAATGTGGGAACAGAATACCAGATACTGCATCTTCTCACCTATAAGTGGGAGCTAAAGAATGAGAACACATGCATATAAAGAGGGGAATAAGAGACACTGGGGTCTACTTGAGGGAGGAGGGTGAAAGAGAGAGGATCAGAAAAAAATATCTATCTGCTGCTAGGTCTAGCACCCAGGTGACAAAATAATTCACACAACAAACCCCTGTGATGCAAGTTTACCATATAACAAACCTGCCCATGTACCCCTGAACTTAAAAGTTTAGAAAAAATCGAAAACATAAATAAATAATAATATGCCTGGATACCGTCTATGGATCAGGGAAGATTATATGCTTAAACTGGACCCATTTGTAGTTGGGGAAAAAAGCAGAGTTAGGTACAAGTTCCAGTTTTTGAGATAATAAAAGTTTTAAGTTACCTATTTATAATCTACTTAACCTGGCCATATATAAATAAAGGAATTTCCGTATGAATTCAAGCACAATTTCTCATACCATAAACCTAGTACACAGGATTTGCTTAGTCATTTATTTAATTAACAGTTATTGAAACTTGCACTGTTCTAATTGTTGAGGGTAGAATAGACTTAGCTTCTTTTCTTGAAGAGCTTAGTAGTTAATGAAAGATACAGACACATAGACTTGCAACAGAATAAACAAGTTTGTTATATACTAATTAAGGGAGGTACAGCATGATGTGAGAGCCTCTCAGAAGAACAGCTGACAAGATCTGGTGGTGTCAGGAAGGTTTTTCTGAGAGATTAATGGCTCAGCTAAGACCTGAGGGATGTGGGTCTTAGGACAAACAAAACAAAAGGAAGAGTTTTGTTTCAGGCAAAGGGAAAGGCATGCAAAAAGGCATAGAGAAAGGAAATCACATGGAGAGGTCAAAAACTTGAAAGAAATTTAGCATAGTGTGAATTTCTGTTGAGGTTCATGATGAGAGTAGAAGTCTTAGCCAGATAATGCAGAATGATATTAAAGACATTAGACTTTATTCTGAGGTAAATTGGGAGGTGTTGACAGGTTATAAATAGAAAAAAGCTGATATAATTGTAGGTATACTTAGTAGGGCTGCTCTGTCTGCAGGCTCTGTATCAGAGCTGGTTGGAATAGATAAGAAGATACTGACATGGCTTCTGCAGTAATTTGATCAAGAAGTAATGATGTACTGGTCTTGATCAGTAGTCGTGGAGATACCAGAGAGTGGATAGGTTTTGAGAGTGAATAGGTTTGAGATATCAGAGTGGATAGGATAGGAAAATATTTTAGAATGCTTTCTAGAATATTTCAACATAACTTGATGATGACAGGATGCAGAAGAAGAGGGAGAAAGCTCAGCGATGTGTCCAGATGGCCGGTTTGGTAAACTATGGGGGATATCATTACCACATGTCCTTGTGAGTGACAATGGAACTAGGAGTAGGTTTCTAGGGAGTGGCCTTGAAGAGATAGCAAATTCATTTTTGTAATCGGCCCTGTCAATGTCTGCTGTAGGTCCATTCTGATTAAAATTGAGGAATAGCATCCTGCATGGCATAGTCAGCTTCTTCCCCTCTGCTGACAACTGTCTGCCAGAGACTAAATATATTTTTCCTCAGCTTTCCCCCACCTAAGAATGAATTTCAGAAAACAACTTTCTCTACCATCTTTTCTCACTTTATTTCCTTCCAGTCCCAGTTTCTTTTGATAATCATTACTAACACATCAAAGCCAGATTTTCTTCAATTCCCAACTCAGCTGTAACTTTTCTTGAAATAATTTTATTCTTTCTGTTAGACAAAAACAGAAATGTTTCTAGAAATAAAGATTATGTAATACACATTCAAGGACTTTTAGGTCCCTAGCTATGGTGTAGAACTCACTGTCAGAGTAACTTTAGGAAAGTACCAACTGAATACCACTGAATGAAAGTTTAACTAGTAGATGAGCAATGTCATTATGGGATCCAGCTCTTTCTTACTTTAAATAGCGGTTCTATGCAAAATTGATCAGAGACACGTTATAATAAACAAGTTCAGGCTAAAGGATTTGAGCCACTAAAGTTGGAACAAAGTCATTAACGCTGGGATAAAATCAAATTAAACAAACATGCCATGCCAAATGCTTTGAGGGATTGCAAGGTATTTAAGAAGGCTTTAGGAGACCTTAATTCCACTGCGATCTCCAGGTCAGAGAAAAGGTTATCTCATAGCTAAGCAGAACACATATTTGCTCTCTTGTTTAGAACCTGGCAAAGCAAATGTATTGGTCAGTGGGTAGTTTGGGAGTGTTATTCTTGACTGAACTGAGACTTTCAAAGTTTATTTTGCTCCTGAAATGCAAAGTCGTAACATAACTATATAGCTAAGGAAGATACAGAAATAGCCTTAGCGCGCTGTTCCTCAAGATCATTGTTTGGTAAAATCTATTACCTGAACCAGGAAAAGTTTTAGGTGTTTTAATTATTTTCCAAGTATCTGAAACTCTTTTCAAGAAGTCAGGGCTTTTAATTTGAGGTCAAATATAAGCACAATCTAATTACTTGAGCTTTCTCTGAACTTCATGTCAATTGTGGTTTCCAGGTGCTGTTTGTTTTAGGAAAGACATACATGTAGGGAGGCAGGAAGGGAAATAAGAGCAACGAAAGAGGAAAAGAAGGAGAAAGCAGAATTTTAAACTCTTATGTGTGCATGTGCTCAAGAAAAGTATTAGACATTTTCCTTGCATTACCTCATTTGCTGTCTCCAAAAATGGGTGTGCGGTGTAAGTCCCACTTTGCTGATAAGGCACTGAGAGTTAAAGAAATTTAGTCACCCTTTAGTTCCAACAACTGTCGAGAAGACCTGGAATGTGTAATGAGGCTTCAGATAATATTTCTTATGTTGATAAATATGGGAATGTTATGCCAAGGAAGAACACTGTATAAAGATGATCAAACCCTAAAAAACCATGGTGAATTGTATATTAAGATAAAAATAAAGTATATTTTTTTCTAATTTAAATGGGCATGCTAAAGTGGAACAAAGGGTGGTATCTATAACCCAATGTATTCTTCATGAAAGGCAATATTACTCACAATCCTGGGATTTTTAGTCCACAGGAACAACTTGTTGATAGATTTTTAAAAATAATGCTTAGCATTCCACTCACCCAGTCTTTTATAATATGTGAAAATTAGTTTTTATACTCAGAAGGTATTGTTATTGACAAAAACCAGACACCTCAGCTCTTGCAAGCATTCCACATGCTCAAAGTGTCCACCAGACATAGGTGTCTCTAATGTAAATTGTCCCATCATATTGTCTAGTGTTGGTGTTCACAGACCAAAATCTTTGAGCATAGTTTCCTATGGACATTTGTCTTCATTTACACAACAAATATCTATTCGATATTTATATGCTGGGTAGGAATAATGGGATCAAAGCAAAACCATTTCATAAAACATTTAGATTGCATGCATTTTATATAGTGGTGGCCACAAGTGTGTTTACATAATGTTTTCTACAAATATCCACAAAACTAAATACCTAGACTTTTCTTAAAAGGGCACTAGCAAGTATCATAAATGGCTCTGTGGATACCTTCATTCATTTCTCCCTTTTGTTCTTGGTTTTGAATTTACTAAAAATCATTACCTAATAGACCTCCTTGTCTCAATCTCCTCAAGACCTCACCAAGCTTATTTTATTTTTACCAAAACCCTATAGTAATTTTTTTCTAAAGCATACTCTGATCACATCTTCTCAATTTAAAGCTTCTAATATTTTGACTAGAGAAAAAAAGTAAGTCCACATTTCTTTACATATTATTCAGAGCCTTTATAACCCAGCTACTGCTTGCTTACTTTTCATTCTTCAACTATAAGTAGCAAATGCTTCAGCCATGTTCTGTTACTTTTATAACAGTTTTTTCCAACATACCAAAAATGCGTATGCTTCATTGCTTTTGCATATGGTCTAGACGTTGCCTAGAAAATATGCCCCTCAATCCCCACTGTCCATTAGGGAAACTTTTCTCAACCTTTAAGACAAAGTATAAATGCTGTTGCTTTTCTAACTTTTATTTTCTTTTTACCTAGACGCCTTCAGATAAATTAAACTGTTCTATGCTCATTGTTTCCAAAGCACTGCACATATATTTCTGTTATTGTACTTATCACACTGTTAACAAAAAGCTATAATGCATGTCATTTCACCCCAGCAAACCATGAGCTCATTTGTCTTTGTCCCATTCATCGTTGTATTTTTACAGCCTATCACAATTCTCGGTCCAGAGTAGATGCATAATAAATGTTTGCCAAAGAGCTAACTTAAATTTTGACCCATTACATTTTTCTTAAGGTTCCTAGATGACTGTGGTCCCTTATTTTATCCTAAGCATAAAATAGGTCTGTAGCATAGGGGAAGGTCATAATTCCCATAGCAAATATTTCAATGTCCGGTAGTACTGTAATCTTTTACTGACTCTTACAAACTGCTTTCTCTGTTTTTTCTTCTTTTGTTCCCTAAGGACTTCTGTTTTTTGTTCTAATCCTTAGTATGTTCTGTGGTTAACATATTTCACCAACAGTTAACCTTTAATGCCATTGTCATGATTCTCTGAGTAATGGCTTTATGTCATTTTTCCTTAAGCAATTTTTATGCTAGTTTTATTTATTTATTTTTTGGCTAAAATGCCTTATACAACCTTTGTGGTAGGTGAGCAAAAAACATAATATACCCTTTTAGAAAACTGTGGCTTAGAGAAAGAAGAATCAACCTCTTCGTGTTTCATTAATTAAACAAGCATTTATTCTCTACAAGACTTTACTAGGGACACGGCACCAAATGTTGCAACATGGGGGAAAGAGATGTGTAAATTTGGGCCAAAACTCAAGGTTTTTATGGTTTTGCTGAATAATTAATATCTGTTTATAAATAACTTCAATAAACTATTCAATGTTAGGGCATTAATAATAACCGGTTCTCTATGAATTTTCTTGTGATTCTAAGAAGTGTCTTCAAAAGGCAGCCTGTTCCATTAGGATCAAAACCATAAGTCATCTAGGAAATTTGTGGTATGGACCATGCTCTAGTTAATACTCAACATTTCAGGCTGTAATCTGAGATGCCGAAAAATAAAGGGCCAGGTGCTAAGGTGTTCATATTTGGGCGAAGCCCCATCCTTAATTTACAGGCTTTTTTCTTTGTATATCTTCACCTAAATTCCCTCCTGAATGTGCCTCATAACTAAGTCCTACTCATTAGGTTACTAAGATTAAGAAGGGGGTCCAAGCCCTGTAGAAATTGTGTCTTCACTTGAACAATAGGCATGGTTGTTGGAATTCTCTAAGATTTGATGAATACCTTCACATTTTTACTACTGTATCCAAACATGTGGACCATGACCTCGTCCCTGTTTGTTATCTAGGCAACTACTCTTCATGTGGTAAGACTTAGCTAAGGCAGAGCATCTTCATGGAAGTGTTCCATGAATCCTCAGACTGATGTATATACCGTTTATTTTTGCTGTATTATTTTTGTGGTTACTTCCATAATAAAGCTGATCACATTGAGCTTCCCATATTATTTTACCTATTTTTCTTTTCCACTAAAATGTTACAAACTTATCTTTTTTCTATCCTTTCTTACCAACTAGTTCCTTCCTTTTCTTACATTTTTCTTCTTGATTCCCAATGTTTATTCATAACAGTTCCGTGAGCATGAACAAGGTGCTCAGACCCTTGGAGTATGGAGGTAGGAGGTGAATAGTTTTGTGTAAGACTTCAGGAGGGATATGTCAGAAGATAGTTAAGATGAGTCTACAGAAAAGGTATAGAATATAATAAAGTAACACATGAAAAAAGCATTCAACATGCCTGTGGCCACATATTTTCTATTCAATACATATTAGTTATTAATGAATTTCTAAGACTTCAGTTTATTCACTTGAAAAACGAAGATTTCTTAGTCATAGACTTGTTGGGAAGATTACATGAGATATATTTAAATCACTTATCAAGTTCCTGTTACAGAATAACTGCATAGCACATGAAACCACTTAATATTCTAAGTCGGTCCTTGAAGAATAAATAGAATTGAGACAGAGAAATCAGAAGACTTGACTGATACTCTCTGGTCATTGGCTCTATTCAGTGAAGCAGAAATCATGTATTTTCGGATCTCATCTGTGAAGAGGAGTTGAAGAATTTCACAAAAAAAGAAACTTGCTAAGTGTCAAGATTAGACTCTGATTGAGCTTAGAAGGCTTGCTGTGTCTCAAGACTTTCTGGCAACCATCTTAACTGTTTGCTGCCAAAATGTCTGCACCTGTAGCACCTGTGTCATGAAAAACACTGTTAGCACAAAGAGTGATAATGACAGAAAATGTAGAAAAGCCTTAATACTAAATTATTGGTTACAAGAAAGGTACTAGACACTGAGATTGGCATCATAATTTGGATATTGTATATAGTCAGGCTCTTGGGTGCATTGTTTTTGTTTGGTTAGTTTAGTTTGATTTTTTACACAGGGTTACTTTTCTCTGTTTCTTAGGACATCTATTGAGCCAGTCCGATCTAAACTCATTTATTTTCCTTTTTTCCTCTTGTCCCACTTGCCTTTCTTTACCTGTTCAGTGTGCCTTGAGCAGAGACAGATGTTTTTTATTCGGTGTCTACAGACAGAAGGAATAACTGCCGAAGAAACACATATGTAAATCCTCTCATAGCCTGGATTGCAGGCACAGCTTAGCCGTATAGACACGGGCCTCTGCATTTGAATGGAAACCTTTCCAGATGCCTTACTATTGTTCTGCCCTGTGACGGATGCTTTCCTGGTGCAGAATAACCACGACTACCTCACAATAGTCCCTACTATCTTCGTGACTTGTCACATGTTGTGGGTTTTTTTTCATTTGTAATACTTTATTGTTTACCTGCTCCTAGCTTGTTTTCTTGTAAAATTTCTGAGTCTCAATTGTTAGGAGCTTGAACCTTGAAGTCAAAACCAATTTATTTTAAAATGTATAAGCATATGACTCAGTAAAATTAATATAACATATATTAATGCTAAAAGACACAGAAACAACAACTACTATTTAGTATTTGTTATCTTCTAAACACAGAACTAAGATATTTACATTCATCTGTTTATCCGTTATATGGTTATTGTGTGCTTTAAAGGTACCTTGCATTGTTACAGATGTTGAAGTTACAGATCTTGATCCTCCTCACACAAAGCTTATAAACAACATATTCTCTCATAATATATTGAAAGGGTTTAGCCTAATGACTGGTGCCTAAAAAGCACTTATTTCAGTGGAAACTTCCGTTATATTTTTAGTATTCTTTAAGAGTTATCTAAATATTATTTTTATAGCCTTTCTGTATTCTCTTAAAGTAGAATTAATTAACTGACATCTCCATTTTACTTATACAGCACCTTATAGCCACTGCTTAAGATCAGACATTGTTAGCTTTCAGTCTGCCTCTCCTATGATCCGTGGAGACTCTCAGGGTGATACTTCATTTATGTCTGAACGTCCTGAACAGGAGCCTCAAACTCGGCACCATTGTCCTTTGGGGATGGATAATTCTGCATTGTGGGGGTCTAGCCTAGGCAGTAAAGATGTTTAGCAATATGCCTAATTCTGCCCATCATATGCCATTATCATGTTTTTAATTGTGACAAGCAAAACTGTTTCCATACATTGCTAAATGTATTCTGCTGATGAAAAGCATCCTCAGTTGAGAACTGCTGTGGTTCTGGACTTAGAACTGTGGCAGTCATAGATTAGTCACTGATGAAGTAAAAAAGAGAAAAAAAATAACATAAGTGGAAACAAGGGAGAAAAAAAAATCAAGAAAAAGTGAATTCAAGGAGGTTAAGAGGGAGAGAGGGAAGGAAGGACAGAAGAAAAGGAAGCTAACATTCATTGAGCTGCTAAAATGCACTACACTAAGCACTTCACACACATTACCTTCTGTAATCCTCACCACAGCCAAATAAGATTGGAGCTCTTATTATCAAGGCTTAGAGATAAGGAATTTGTAATACAGAGACACCAAATGATAATCCAAGACTATGTGTATAACCCAAACCAAGTGAAGGAACGGGTATTTGAACTTAGGCTGTCTGCTTCCAGAGGCTAAAGTAGAGGATAAAAGAAGGAGACACTAAAAGAGATAGGAGGAGAAGAAGAGGTGGACAGAGACAGAGAAAGAAAGAAAAGACTAGAGAGCAGAGAGGGAAGGCAAAAAAGGAGGAAGGACAAAAAGCAGAATGATTTTCAAGTTACAACAGGGGACAGAACTTCCAGCAGAGATGGTGGCATATGGAATGCTGAGATTATGATTAGAACTAATGCTGAATGCTTGGTATTTTAGGGCAAAATAAAGAACCAACTTAAGGCTTGGATATGAGGAACTCCTGGCCCGGGTGCTTAGCCTTCTTCCCAACACACATCTCTTTATGTGAAGATCCCATGGGGTCGAAGAGATATGCCTATGTGGATCTCATGAGTGCCTTTTAGAGATATATCCTCTGGGTACTTGGGACTCCAGAATCAATTCTAATTGTTTTTGAGATTTTACCTGTTGTCTCCCGCTGAAAGTGTAGCAGCACTGTACATATCCTAAGCCCAAGCATACACAGGATAGTTTTCTATGGGAATATGAATGGAGCCTTTATGTGTGAGAAGGGATTCTCCAAACCCTTCTTAGTTTGAGATGAATCAGTGGTAGAAGAGAAGGGATGGCTTGTAAATTTGAGACTGGAGATTGAGAATTAGGAGCAGGCCCTCCTCTCAATAATACATTTGGCTCAGAATTCCAAAAAGTACAATAGTCCTATATTCAATTGGCCTTTCAGGTTAAGAAAATAAAATACCTTTAACCATGTCATAGGTTGATTTATAATTTTTAAATATTTAGACTTATGTGGGCTTCCATCTTTAGCGTTTCCCTTCCATTTATTAGTCTCCATAGAGAGACTGAATAAATACTGAAAAAGAGGAGAGAGAAGACTCACACATAAAACTAACATTTAAACATTTTTCTGGAAGCTTCAAACAATAGATGTTCAACTTTAATAGGCAGCCTTTACTTTTCCTAAAATGATCAGATTCTCTCTTCAATATACCATAATCATCTGTTAGATATGACCGGCAAATACGATGTATTGGAAAACATGTTGGCTTTCATTAGAAACAGATGAAAAATATAGATTTTTTTTGCTTTTTCTAATTTCATGTCTTTGATCAGATAACGTATTTCTCTGACGCTTAATTTTCTCATATCTAAATTGTATATTGTAACACTAGACTTCATAGCAGCTTTGAAATTTAGAGACCATGCCTAGATAGGATTCACTTACCTGTGGCGTGTAAGTGAATCCTATCTAGGCAAGGTCTCTAAAGGTAAGTGCTCAGGAAATAGCAGCCACATCCCCTGGATTGCATCCCTCTTGCAGTTATCTCCAATAGCTTTGATTCTATCCAATGTCTTTTCCTGAAGCACTCAGAACACAGAGGAGCTAAGTTTACTATGAATGAGTATCAATCAAAATGTATGTGATTGTAGATAATTTTCTGTTCAGAGTGAGAAGATGATTATATATCACAAAAATGTCAGCTAATTCTGAAGAGGAAGAGTACATCCAAAATGAAGACTTGTGGTATAGAAATTACTTCAGAATTTTGAAATGAACCTCCCTTTACAAGGCATCTTAATCTGTGTGGGCTGCTATAACACAAATAACGTAGACTGGGTAGCTGTTTTTCACAGTTTCAAGGCTGAGCCATTGCTAGCAGATCCATTTTTCAGTAGGCACATATCCTGGTTTGCATATGGCCATTGCATCTTCCCATTGTAGTCTCACATGGCAGAAAGCACAGATAGAAAAAAAGTTAATTCGCTCTTACTTTTTTATATGAGCGCTAATCCCATTTGATATGGTTTGCCTTTGTGTACCCATCCAAATCTCATCTTGAATTATAATCCCCATAATCCCCACGTGTTAAGTGTTAAGACCAGGTGAAGGTAATTGAATCATGAGGGGTGGTTTCTTCCATGTTCTTCTCATGATAATGAGTGAGTCTCAGGAAATCTGATGGTTTTATAAGCATCTGACATTTTCCATGCTTGCACTTTTGATTCTCTCCTGCCGCCCTACGAAGAGGTGCCTTCTACCATGATTGTAAGTTTCCTGAGGCCTCCCCAGCCATGCAGAACCATGAGTCAATTAAACCTTATCATATTTTTTGACAATTGCCGTGGTGAAGATGGAATACTTTTATAAAGATGTGGGCCCACTGAAGAAGGTATAACCATTTCTACCACAGAGTAAAGAGGGAGTTTCATTGTGGGTAGATTTTATTTGCAACCACGAAGTATAGGCATATATCATTTCTTAAATAAATTACCCAGTCTTGGGTATGTCTTTATTAGCAGCATGAGAATGAGCTAATACACCATTCATGAGGGCTCCTCCTTTATGACCTAATTACCGTCCATAGGCCCTACCTCCTAATACTGGGGGTTAGGATTTTCACATGTGAATTTTGGGGGAAATGAGCATTCAGTCAATAGCAGTATTCATCATCTCATTTTATCCTCACAACCACTAACAAGAAGTAAGTTTAAAATACATAGATTATACATGATAGAGAAAAACAGTATTCTAGGTCTGCAGACCTCAAAACACATGCTATTTTAATAACGTCATAACGTTATGATTTAGTAATAGTTATTGCATATATCTTTATAACATTTTTGTTTTTGAAAACCTTCTATAACGTGAGAAAGGGTAAAAGGAAAAGGAAAGGGAGAGAGGGGAGAAGGAATGAGGAAAACAGAGGTTGAGATTATTGGGATAAGCTATATGAATTTATAAAATAAAGTGCAATTAAATCAAATAGAATTTGAATTCAGGTCCCTCCCATGGTCCTGCCACTGTAAGTCAGGGGATATTCATGCAAAACTTTTATTACATGCAAAAATAAATGTAGTACATTTAATTAGCATAGAATTTTACTTTACATCATTGGACTTTTGTCATTAAAAGCATCAAAGAGAATAGGTCTTCACCATCCCTGATAGTTGGAGAACAAGCTAGTTAAGATGGATACCTTGAGACTTTGCATTAATAAAGGTAAATTATACAAGGCATGAAAAAGAGATATGCAGAAAAGCTTTCTGTATTTAAATGAATTGTTTTGTGATGCAAATTAGCACACTCTGCACTAATGAAGTGAATTCTTTAACTGCCTGAGTCATTTCTGGTTATCATTAAACCATAGAAACCCCATGAAAAGGATTTACAACTAAAAATGGTGAATAAAACAAGGTGATGAATAAAACAAACCCATTATAAGTTCACCAAACTGATGCAATTCAGCTATTGAAAAGTAAACTTGTTAGATTTTCAGAGTCCATATTACAAAATGAAAATAAAGGAAATGGTCTTGGCTTTTGAAGAAGCAACTAAAAAGGAATTCTCTGAATTACAGTGTAGCCAATTACTAGCAAAATCCCTTTAAATTTGTATCGTCATTCATTTACCAAAAACTCAGTGAGTGCCATTGATAGGTAATGCACTAGGACATGCACTTTAAATACAATTAAGAAGCTACAGAGAATCTCTGGAGATTCTACATTCACAGAAGACAAAGTCTAGCAGGGAATACAGATAAAAGCCAATCACCATATTTTTTGACAATTGCTGTGGTGAAGATGGAATACTTTTATAAAGACGTGGGCCTATAGAAGAAGGTGTAACTACTTCTACCAGGGAGTGAAGGAGTCATATTGTGAGTATATTTTACTTGCAACTATGAAGAATAGGGAAATATCATTTGTGCTTTGCTTTATTACATTTTTTAAAAAAATTAAAGGTTTGTGGTAACTCTGTGTCAGGCAAATCTTTGGCACCATTTTGCCAACAGCATGTGTTTACTTAGTGTCAATTCTAGGATAGTGAAAGGAACAAAACAAATTTGAACTGCATGTCTTAGAGAATAACAGAAATTTAAAATCAATAATCTAAATTTCTACCCTTAAGAAATAAGAGTAAATTGAACACAAAGTAAGTAGAGGAAAAGAAATAATAAAAGAGCAGAAATCAATACATTTGAAAACAGAAAATCAATAGAGAAAATCAACAAAACCAAAAGCTACCTCTTTTAAAAATCAATAAAATTGATAAGCTTCTAGCAAGATTAACAAGGAAAAAAGGAGACAATATGAATTACTAATATCAAAATTATAATGGAGGATATCACTACAGAGCTGATGAACATTAAAAGGATAACAATGGAATAGTACAAACAGCTCTATTCCCACAAAATTAATAACCTAGATGAAACAGACCAATTCCTGAAAAAATATGAAATGCCAAAATTTCCAAAAGAAGAAATACACAATCTCAGTAGGCATATATCTATTGAATAAATTGAATCAATAATTAATATCCTTCAAAACAGAAAGCATTAGGTCCGGACTGGTTCACTGGTGAATTCTACGAAACATTTAAGAAAGAATCTATACCGATTCTCCACTATTTCTTTCAGAGAACAGAGAAAAATAACTTTATTTAACTTCAATGACTTATGCAGACAGTATAAGAAAAGAAAACCACACTAATATTGCTCATGAATATAGGTGCAACAATTCTCAACAAAATATTATTAGGAAATATGACAATGCATAAAATAAGTTTATACACTATGACTTGGTGACATTGGTCCTTCCAGGTATGCAAGGCTGATTCAAAAATGGTTAGTTTGGGTGCAATGGTGTGTGCTTGTAATCCCAGTTAGTTGGGATTCTGAGATGGAAGGGTCACAGGAGTTTATGAACAGCCTGGACAACATAATGAGATCTTGCCTCTTAAAAAAAAAATAACCAGGTGTTCACATCTGAATCTCATTTTTAAAAATTACTGAATATACAGAGATATTCTATGTTCATGGTTAGGAAGGTTCAGTACTGACCAGATGTCAATTTTTCCAACTTGATCTATAGGTTCAATGCAATTGCAATCAAAATCCTAGAAATTTCTTTTTTAGATATCAACAAACTGATTCCAAAGTTTGTAGAGAGAGGCAAAAGTTCCAAAATGGTTAATATGATATTGAAGGAGAAAAGCAAAGTTGCAAGATTGACAATACCCAACTTCAAGACTTGCAGTATGTCTGCAGTAATCAAGACAGTGTGGTATTGCTGAAAGAATAGATAATTAGATCAAGGGAATAGAATAGCAAGCCCAGAAATAGACATGTATATTCAAATTATCTTTTCACAAAGGAGCAAAGGCAATACTATGGGACAAAGATGTTCCTTTCAATAAAAATGCTGGAACAACTTGACATCCCCATGCAACAAAAAAATGAATCTAGACATAGACCTCATACATTTTTCAGAAATTAACTCAAAATGGGTAATAGACCTAAGCATAAAACACAAAACATAAATCTGGATGATAATATAGGAGTAAACATAGATTATCATAGGTACTGTGACCAGAAAGGTGTCCCAGTCCAAATCCAGAGATAGGGTTCTTTGACCTCAGGTAAGAAAGAATTCAGTGTGAGTCCACAGAATAAAGTGAAAGCAAGTTTATTAAGAAAGCAAAGGAATAAAAAAAAAAATGACTTCTCCATAGGCAGAGCAGCAGCATGGGCTAACCAACTAAGTATATTTACAGTTATTTCTTGATTGTATGCTAAACAATAAGTAGATTGATTTGTTTTCTGGGAAAAGGGTGGGCAATTCCCAAAACTGAGGGTTCTTCCACTTTTCAGACCATATAGGATAACTTCCTGACATTGCCATGACATTGTGAACTATCATGGAGTTGGTGGGAGTGACTTTTAGCATGCAAATGCATCATAATTAGCGTATATGAGCAGGGAGGATGACCAGAGATCCCTTTTGTCACCATCTTAGTTTTGGTGGGTTTTGGCTGGCTTCTTGACTGCATCCTGTTTTATCAATAGGGTCTTGTGACCAGTATCTTGTGCCAACCTCTTGTGTCATCCCTTGACCTACTTAGAATGCCTAAACTCCTGGGAATGCAGTCCAATAGGTCTCAGCCTTATTTTACCCAGTTCCTATTCAAGATGGAGTCACTCTGGTTCAAACACCTCTGACAGTATGGCAATGCCTTTTTAGATATCACACACACAGAGAGAGACATGATTCATGAAAGATAAAACTGATAAGCCACCACACTTTGTGAAAATCAAAAACTTCTGCTCTGTTAAAGACAATGTTAAGATAACAATAATACGAGTCACAGACTGGAAGAAAATATTTGTAAAAGAGTTACATCTGATAAAAATTTTCTCAAAAATATACACAGAACTCTTTAAACATCCACAGTAAGATAACAAAGAGCCTAATGAAAAAATGAGCCAAAAACAGTAATGAACACCTCAGTAAAGAAGAAATATGAATAGCAACTAAATATAGAAAAAGATGTTCCACATCATGTGTCATTAGGGAAATGCAAACCAAAACAACAATGAGGTATTACTACATGCCTCAGAATGCTCAAAATCCAGAACTGTGACACCACCAAATGATGGAGAGGATGTGGAGCAGCAGAAACTCACTCTCTCATTCCTTGCTGTGGTAATGCAAAATGATATAATCACTTTGGAATACAGTTTGGTGGTTTCTTATAAAACTAAACACTCTCATACCCCAAGATACAGCTGTTATGCTTCTTGGTATTTACCCCTAAATACATAAATAAAAAGGTATTTTTACACAAAAATGTGAATATGGATGTTTGTAACAGCTGTATTCATAATTGCCGGGTCTTGGATGCAAGAAGTCCTTCAGTAGGTGAACGGGTATGTAAACCGTATGTCAGCACTCACCAACCTTTTCAGCATTAGGGACTGGTTTTGTGGAAGACAGTTTTTCCATGGACAGGGGTGGTTAGGGTGGATGGTTTGGGGATGAAACTGTTCAACCTCAGATGATCAAGCATTAGTTAGATTCATAAGGAGTGCACAACCCAAATCCCTCACATGCACAGTTAACAATAGAGTTCACACTCCTATGAGAATCTAATGCCGTCACTGATCTGACAGGAGGCAGAGTTCAGGCAGTAAGGCTCATTCATTTGTGACTCATCTCTTGCTGTGCAGCCTGGTTTTTAAGGGGCCACAGATGAAATCCTCTTCTGCTGTCTAGGGGTTGAGGACCCCTGTTTTATGTGTTACATCCAGACAATGGAGTAGTCAGTGATAAAGAGATACAAGGAGAAACTGTAACTGCATAATACTAAGTAAAAGAAACCAATCTGAAAAGACTGTATGATTCCAACAATCAGGAAAAGTCAATTCTGAAGACAGTAAAAGATCAGTGGTTAGAAGAGGTTTGGAATGGTGGAGGAAGAGTGAATAAGACACAGCACAGAAAATTTTTAGGTTAGTGAAATACTTTACATGATACTGTAATAGCGGACATGTATTTTGCCTGAACCCATAGAATATGTAACACCAAACGTGAATCCTAATGTAAACTATGCATTTTGGTGATTATGATCTGTCAGTGTATGTTGACTAATTGTAACACATGCACCACTCTGGCAGAGGATGTTGCTATGCATGTGTAGGGTGTGGAGTATATGGGACCTTCCTCTGTACCTTCCTCTCAATTTTGCTTTGAACCTCATGTTGTTTTAAGGAATAGTCTCTAACTTTAAAAAAAGTGACCCTCAGCAACCAAAGAAGGAATATTTCAAAAGTCACCGAAAACGTGTTAATTGCAACCTTCAATTATCACTAGGTGAAATTGACAGACTTTTAGGTGTATAGGCTGCTTGGGACTCACTGTCCCTAAGTGTCTCTGCTTCTGTTCTGTATTATCCCCTGTGTTAGTGAAGGCTCTCCAGAGAAACAAACTAGTAATAGTTAGGTCATACAGATGATACAGTCAGTCGACAGAGAGACAGAGAGTGAGAGAAAGAGACTTTAAGGAATTGACTCACACAATTGCAAGGGCTGGCAAGTGTGAAATTTGTGGGGCAACCTGGCAGGGTAGATATTCCAGTAAGAGTTGATACTGCATTGTTGAGTCTGACGCCAGGAAACATGCAAATTGGTATTTGCTGTCTTCGAGAAGTCCCTGTTCTTTGGGAAAGTCTTTTGTCTTTGCTCTTAAGGCCTTCAATTTATTGCATGAGGCCCACCTATGTAATGGAAGGTAATCAGCTTTACTTAAATTCAACTGCTTGTAAATGTTAATCACATCTTATCAGATACTGTGGAAGCAACATCTTGACTTGTGTTTGACCTAAAAACTGCTCACTATAATCTAGCCAAGTTGACACAGAAAGTTAATTATCACGTTGTCTTTAGAACCATGGCTTTATTTGAAGTTTACAAAAATTTATATGCCCTTATGTATAAGTTTATTGTACTAAAACATTTAGATTTTTTTCACATTTACTTCTTATCAGTATTGTTATAAACCAGGTAATAATCTTAATTAGTTATATTCTATTCAGAATAATCTCAGTTTCTTACATATCGAATTAAGGATTCTTTTAAAATTGCATCATTTTTCTAAGACTTATTTAGTTTTTAACTCATTATGCAAGATTCTTTGGGTAAGAATTTATTTCTTTAGGTTTATTATACTCATTAAATCTGTCAAATTATTAAACTTTGTACCTACATGTATTTCTAGTTGATTTAGTCCACCTCTACTGAATTTTGTTTAGTTGCCAAACATTATGCTAGGTTTTAGAGAGACTGAGAAACAAAGACATTGCCTCTGTTCTTAAGGCGCTCCCTCTCCTGCTCCTGCTGTTTGAGAAAGGTATAGTACAATATCTCTACAACAACAACAAAACACAAGGTAGTCAGAGTGTGGGAAGGATTTCTGTTCTGGGGAATGTCACTCTAATCTAAACAGAATGTAGCCACCTTCCTATTCTTTACAGGGTCCCCAACCCCTGGACTGCAGACAGGTACTGGTCCCTGGCCTCTTAAGCACCAGGGCCACACAGAAGGAGGTGAGCAGCCACCAGTGAGCACTACTTCTTGAGTTGCACCTCCTATCAGATCAGCAGCAGCACTAGATTCTCACAGGAGTGTGAACCCTAGTTGTGAACTCTGCATGCAAGGGATCTAGGTTGCCCACTCTTTATGAGAATCTAACGGATGCTTGATGATCTGAGGTGGAATAATTTGATCTCACAAGCATCCACCCATCCTAGCTCCGTCAATGGAAAAATTGTCTTCCACAAAATCGATCCCTTGTGCCGTAAAGATTGGGGACCACCGCTTAGAAGAAAACACCAACAAAAACACACTTGTTTCTTTGCCACACTACCAAATCAGAAGGTCACTGAATCCTTTCAAAGAAACTGCAGAAACTAGAAAGATCTTTCTTCTATCTCACTAGAAAGCTAAGCTTGTTTCAGGTTTGTTTCAGAGATTCTGGTGCATGCAGACCAGAAGACAGTGAATAGTAATAAACACACACACACACACACACACACACACACAAATCTGGTATTGAAGGTCAGCCGGACCAGCAGCAATTTTAGAGGTACTTTTTTTTTTTTATAGGAACATAATGTCTTTTGGTTATGTGATTACTTTTAGCGCACAAGGGTTGGAACTGAAAAGCTACAGTGTTTCAGCACTTCTAGAAGTTGCTATTGAATAATAATTCTGCCCATGAGTCACTTATAATTGAAGGTGGAAGATGATGACAGTTATCATGTTGATGTTCTTCAAAACTTCTTTAAAATTATGGTGACTGAAAAATACAAAAGTATCTTTTTGTTCTTAATCTTCTTGTCTCATAATAAAGATATAAATTGTTCCTGAATTTGAGTTGCTAATTTTCTTAGGATTAAATAATAAATTGGAGATGAGAACAGGGAGCTTGTGTCAGGATGAAAAGTTAAAACATACTTATCTCATTCCATATTTTCTAATGATATAGCTCTCGCACCTGTGTACCATTGTTCAGACAGAAGATGTATCAATTTTAACCTAATTTGATTAGAACCTGAATACTCCCAAGTAGCTAAATGATTTCCTCCCATTATACAACTAATTTGACATTTATCCTCGTAAGAGTCGAGTCAAGATTCATGTTATATCTTAGGAAAGAAAATATCTTATGAAATTCTGACATGTTTGAAAATGTGTTCTTAAAACTAAAATAAATTGTTCTCATAGATTTATGGAATTGTAGGGCAGGAAGGAAACTTAGTTTAATCTTGTGGTTTTGTATCTACTAAAATACAACCCCAAAGAAACCTGTGGTTTTGGCAGGTGTGGTCAGAATGGTATTAGATGGAAGGACAATTACTATCATATCCTCTCTCAGTCTCAGTAACTATACTCTTTGTGTTGCCACCCCTGTTCTTCTGCCTGCCTCTTGAGAAACTCTTTGGTGGTTCTCAGTGCTACATACATGGGTCAGTTAAAAGCAAAATCTGCTTGTCTTGTCCCTATGCTTTGGACTGTTATAGCACTCAGAATATTGTGTAAGTGATCTATTTATGTGTCTGACTCACTGTGAAAGCCATGCTTTAAATCAGAAAACAGAAAAAATAATTTGGTTATTCTACACAGAAAGAGATTTAATATAGGAAATAAAAGATACCAAATGATTGGATCGGCTGGGCAGCAGCAGTCAAGGGACCACCACTGGACAGTTTAGTTCAAGGATACATCACACTAGCTGTGATGTGGTGGTCATGAAGCTGCCGCAGTCCCCATCAGCTACTTTCCCAACTGCCTGTAACACGTGTGAGCTGGTAGCTCAATACAAGTAATCAGAGAATGGCTGCCATCACCAGCAATTTCCAACACCCAGGCTCATGACCTTGCTTGCCAGAACCAATAACAGCAGCAAGAGTTTCTGTTGCAGTTCTGCTTTCTAAATCTCATGCAAGTGCTGCTAAGGGGTAGAATCTAATTTTCATCTGGAACCCAAGCTGCAAAGGAGTCTGGGGGGTATGATTATTAGCTTTGCAGCTATTCGTCTTAGGGAAGGGTTGAAGATAGTTACAATACTTACCTACTGAACTATGGACCCAAGGATCTAGAATGTCTTATATTTATCTTTACATCAACAAATAAATCCAGCATGGTGTTTAGGATAGTAATCCCACCATTCATTACATGCCGAACTGAAGTGAACCCATTTATCACTCTCCCTCCCTTTCCACACTCAATTAGTCACCACCCTATGATGAGTCCACTTATAAAACACCTATTATTTATTCAGTCCTCTTCATTCCCACAGACACTACCCTACCACAGTTTCCGTTTATTTCTAAGTAGCTGTCCTTATTCCTTTTATTCTAGGCACCATTGACACTCCTATTTAATATAGGTATCTTTTCTAAACACTGTGCTCTAAGTACATCAGTCTACTCCATGTGACTGTTCGCTTTCAAATTCCCTTTAACATATGCCTCAAATTTCATTGCATGTAAGACTTTCTGTGATTGAACAAGTCTTTGCATTCCAGTATATTTTATTCCAATACATTTTTTTCTCATATAGTATACTTTGTGTCACATGCTTTCCTTTCACTTGTATAATAACTTTCTTTTATCTTCACAGTAAATAAGTAATTAGAAATTACTATTTCTATTTATTTTTTTCATCACCTTATCTTTCTAATTAAGCATCATCTATCTATTCCTGGAGTTTCTGCTAGATTATCGTAGGGGCTCCATACTCTAGTTTTGTCATCTCTAATGCATCTATAGGGTTTTTTTCCAGAAGTGTGAATGTGTGTTCAAATGGCACTAATTTGGCAAAAACTTTTCCATGTCTTTTTCTAATCCTTACTTTCTGTACTCCACCCACACTGCCTCCAAAATTTTCTTTCCTATCTTTCCTTTTGCCCTTTCTTCTAATAAATTCCTATTTAGTCTTCAGATTATAACTAAAGTGTAAATTCCATCAACCCACCAGGCTAGATTCTATAAATCCTTGTTTTATTTATATTAATAAAAGTTTACACTGCTTTAACATATATTTGTGTTATTATTTTAATAAATTTTATTTCTTCCGTCAGACTCTTAGCTCTATATCAGCAGAGATGTTGTCTATTTGGTTGACAAATGCACCCCTGATAACTAGTTCTTTGTCTGGCATATAGTAAGCATTCAAATGACTATTTATTGAAATAATGAATAAATGCATACATAATTAAATAGAAAAAATTTAGCTTCACATAGATTGCATAAAACATCCAAGATCACATGTGACTGTGACTTCAACTTGTTCTATTTTATTACAAACCATGACAACTTCCCAAAATGTCCTATGCCTTTTCCAGACTGATTTCTTTTTGCTATATTTAGATACACAACATATGCTGCAAGGTACCAAACTTTACACCTCTGATATTTGCTTACAACGACTTCTTTCTATGTGTCTCCCTTCTTTCCCTAATTAGAAAAATCTTGAGCATCCTTTAAAGAACATTTAAATTGTTACCTTCTGAAAAATCTGCTCAAAGTCCTAATACCAGAGTATTTTGCCCAAACTGTTTATTATACTAATCTTTAAAGACTTGAAATGGCATAGGATTTTTGAAGTAGGTGGAGTGGTTAAGGAAGAAGATAACCCTTAGGTAAAATTTTGGTACTTTCACCTATAATTTGAAGTCCTTGAAGAAATTATGTTGCACTTCCATACTTTCTATTAAAATACACGATTAAAGTCACCTAATAGGTCACCGTATGTGATCGTTAATACTGTGTCAACTTGAGAGGATTAAGAATAAAACTATTGATCCTGGGTGTGTCTGTGAGGGTGTTACCAAAGGAGATTAACATTAGAGTTAGTGGGCTGGGAAAGATAGATCCACCCTTAATCTGGGTGGGCCCCATCTAACCAGCTGCCAGCACCACTAGAATATAAAGCAGGCAGAAAAACGTGGAAAGACAAGACTGGCCTAGCCTCCCATCCTACATCCTTCTCCCATGCTGGATGCTTCTTGCCCTCAAACATCAGACTGCAAGTTCTTCAGTTTTGGGAATTGGACTGGCTCTCCTTGCTTGTACCTTGCAGATAGCCTATTGTGGGACCTTGTGATTGAGTGAGTTAATACTTAATAAACTCCCATATATATAAAACCTGTTTGTTCTGTCCCTCTAGAGAACCTTGACTAATACAGACTTTGGTACCAGGAGTGTTTCCAGAGGAACAGAATATTAAGGATGGAGTTCTTTTATTGATTTTTGGGTTTCTCTAGTTTGCTTTTTGAGTAAGCTCAAAAATGCTAAGAACTCTACTTCTAATACTATGGAGAACACTAATAGTCCTTGTCATGACTGTTGAGAGAGTTATGCAAAATTAAATGCATTTGACACTCCTGACTTACCACTTGTGAGAGGCAAAATTTTTGCTTCCTATTCCCTTGACATTACGTTCTGCTGGCCTAGAGGTCTTAGTTCCAGAGGAAGGAACACTGCCACCAGGAGACACAATGATTCCATTAAACTGGAAGTTAAAATTGCCACCTGAACACTATGGACTCCTCCTACCTTTAAGTTAATAGGCTAAGAAGAGAATGACAGTGTTGGCTGGAGTGAGTGACCTAGACTATCAAAATGAAATCAGTCTACTACTCCACCACGGAGGTAATGAAGAGTATGCATAGAATACAGGAGATCATTAGGGGGTCTTTTAGTATTACCATGCCCTGTGATTAAGGTGAGTGGGCAACTGTAACAACCCAAACAGGAAGAACCGCAAATGGCCCAGACCCTTCAGGAATGAAGGTTTGTGTCAGTCCGCTAGGGGAGAAACCATGACCTGCTGACGCGCTTGCTGAAGGAAAAGGGAATACAGAATGGGTGGCAGAAGAAAGTAGTCATCAATATCAGCTAGAACCATGTGACCAGTTACAGAAACGAGGACTGTAACTGTCATGAGTATTTCCTCCTCCTTTTGTTAATAACATGTTTGTGCATGTATACACTTGTACTAAGAAAATATCTTCATTTTATTTCCTTTTTCTTTCCTCATATGACATAAGATTTACTGACTTCACATCAACGTTTAAGTATTGTCAACTTTATGTAATGGTATTTGGGTTGGGGACTGGTGAGTTTCCAATTGTATAAAGAGTACTTGAATTATGTTAGGCATAATTAGTACCTTATTATCTTTATTTGAAGATTATGTATGATCTCAGGAGATGTGTATGGGTTCAAGTGACAAGGGGTGGACTTGTGATGGTTAGTACTGTCAACTTGATTGGATTGAAGGATATAAAGTATTGATCCTGGATGTGTCTGTGAGGCTGTTGCCAAAGGAGAGACCCACTCTTAATCTGGGTGGGCACCATGTAATCAGCTGCCAGTGCTGCTAGAATATAAATCAGGTAGAAAATGTGGAAATATGAGACTGGCCTAGCCTTCCAGCCTACATCTTTCTCCCATGCTGGATACCTCCTGCCCTTGAATATCAGACTCTAAGTTCTTTAGTTTTGGAAGTTGGACTGACTCTCCTTGCTCGTCAGCTTACAACCTATTGTGGGACCTTGTGATTATGTGTTAATACTCAATAAACTCCCTTAAGGAGATCTATCTATCTATCTCTCTATCCATCCATCCATCTCCATCCTATTAGTTCTGTCCCTCTACAGAACCCTGACTAATACACCATATGTCTGCAGAAAACCAAGCATGAATGTTGTCATGTGAGAAATGTGTAATGAATAGTAACTTTCTATTAAATTGTTTTTCTTTTTTCCTCTTTTCCTTAATATTCTTATTGAGAAGATTATTATATTCCTTATCCTTTTCTGTTTGTTATTCCATGACCTCTTCTATTTAGTTATTATCACCAAAAATAGCCTCATTTTGACCCCTCACATACATGCTGCACTCCCCCTGTTTTGTGTTCCGGAATATTCTGGTGTCTGAAAATCATATGATAAATACTTCTTTTACATTTAACAGAGAATAAGCCTCCCTTTATTCTTAATACCAAAGGGATAATCCCATGAATTTAATGATTTATGGCACCACATAAAGACTTGGACCAGATTTTTGGGAGCTGAGAACATTCTTGCTGTTTAAACTAGTGGTCAATATATGACAGAGGGCCTATTTTCTTGACACAGGCATAGAATCTTCAAATAATCGATGGATGTTGAAGACTTTAGGCACATTCTTCAAACTGTGCTGAAAATGATGACACAGACTTCTGTGTTTGAAGAAAGACTTGGTAATTTCATGTCATATTCAGAAAGATTAGATGCATATTCAGGGAACAGGTATAAATTGATCTGAGAGCTATATTTTAAAATAATTTCAAAGTGTTTAATTTTACCGTGGTTTATCAGGGAGAATTCAGAGAATGGAGTTGGTTGGCTAGCCTGCTGACACAGACAACTAACTGCAAAGATTCTAAGTACATTCTCAGAACAGTTATTCAAATCCCATTTTAATTTAAATTATTTCAGTGGTTTTGAAATATGGCCACATTTTATTTGTCACTCCATCTATTAAGAAGTTGGACTCATTCTTTACATCATCTACAAAAATCAACTCGAGATGTATCAGAGACTTTAATTTGAAACTGAAAACTATAAAAACCCTGGAAGAAAACTGAGGCAGTGCCATCCTAGGCATGAAAATGGGCAAAGATTTCATGACAAAGACCGCAAAAGCAGTCGCAACAAAAGCAAAAATTGACAAGTGGATCTGATTTAACTTAAGAGTTTCTGTATAGCACAAGAAACTATCAACAGACTAAACAGACAACCTACAGAATGAGAGAATTTTTGCAAAATATCCATCTGGTAAAGCTCTAAAATCTAGCATATATATGAAACTTAAAGAAATTTACAAGAGAAAAGCAAACAACCTCATTAAAAAGTGGACAAAGGACATGAACAGACAGCTCAAAAGAAGACATACATGGGGCCAACAGGCATATTTTAAAAAGCTCAGTATCACTGATCATTAGAGAAATGCAAATGAAAACCACAATGAGATGCTATCTCGCACCAGTCAGAATGGCTGTTATTAAAAAGTAAAAAAGTCACAGATACTGGTGAGGTTGTGGAGAAAAGGGAACACTTATACATTGTTGGTGGGAATGTAAATTAGATCAACTATTGTGGAAAGCAGTATGGCAATTTCTCCAAGAGTTAAAAGCAAAAATTTCATTCAACCTGGCAATCCTGTTATTGGGTATAAACCCACAGGAATATAAATCATTCTACCAAAAAACACATGCCTGTGAATGTTCACTGAAGCACTATTCACACTAACAAAGACGTGCAATCCACCAAAATGCCTATCAATGACAGATGGGATAAAGAAAATGTGGTACAGATATGCCATGGAATACTATGCAGCCTTAAAGAATGAGACCATGTCTTTTGAGGAAAAATGTATGAAGCTGGAGGCTATTATCCTTAGCAAACTAATGCAGGAAGAGAAAGCCAAATGCTGCATGTTCTCACTTACAAGTGGGAGCTAAATAATGAGAACTTATGCACATAAAAAAGGAAACAGCAGACACTGGAGTCTACTCGAGGATGGAGGAGGGAGGAGAAAGCGGAGGATAAAAGACAACTGTTAGGTACATGGCTTAATAGGTGGGTGGTGAAATAATCTGTACAACATACCCTTGTGATACTAGTTTACCTCTGTTACAAATGTTTGTGAACACAACATCCCCAAACCTGAAATAAAAGATTAAAAAAGAAAGAGTTGGAATCTGTCTCCTTCTTCCCCTTGGATGTGGGCAGGCTTGTGACTGCTTTGACCAAGGGAGTATATGGAACATTTCCAAAGCTAGGTCACAGAAAGCCAGGCAGCTTTTGACTTGTTCACCAAACACTTGCCTAGATCTTCGGCCCTTCTTGTAAAAAGTCCAGTTACCCTGAGACCTCATGCTGGAGAGATCACATAAAGGTACTCCTGTTGATGGCCCCAGCTGTGCTCAACCTTCCTTCCATTTCTGCCCAGACACAAAACATGTAAATAATCTTTCTTGGACCGTCTACATTCTACATCAGCCAAGTTGCCAGCTTCATACTACCTGAAGATAACAAATAATAAGGCAAAATTATTGTAATAATATGGCTAAATAATATTTTTATCTACTTCAGTAGTTTTTAAATTTATAGAACTTGGTAATTAGAAAAAGCTTATGAGACTATTATGAAAATCAAAAGAAAAAGATAAGGCAATTAAATTAAAATTTGGAAAACATAAAACGAGGCAATAGAAAACTATGATAAGAGTGTTAATACAATTGAGTTTTAACTTTAATCATGAATTCCCTGGCAGGTACCTGTCAACTTCTTTAATCTCATTGTACAACATTCTCTCCTAGCCCTGTACACTGCTGCCACATGGGTCTTTACATTTCTCCAAGTCATCAGTGACAGCACAATAGATAACTTAGTGGTTAAAAAGCATAGTTGTAAAAACATAATTCTTGTAATTTTCAGCAAATATTTAAGCTCTGTGGTTTTGATTTCTTTGTCCATAAAATTATACTCTCACTATTGTAGTTTTTTTTGTGAGAACTAAATGAATTCAAGATACCAGTCATGTTAGCTATAATTATTACTAATATTTTTACTAATATTATAATTCTAGAATAAGGAGATTTTTTCATTACCTGTTATCCTTGCCCCTGGTACACATATCTATATCTTTATATAGCTGGCTTCTTAATGTTAAGTATGGCTTAACTATCACCATTTAAAAGAACTTTAAGACCACCCAATATCAAGAAATTCCATGGGTACTCTATCATATCACATACTTTATTTTCATTGTAGCAAGTTATTAGTATTAAGCATTTTCTTATTCATTTTATTTAACTATAGAAAATGTCTGGATTCATGCCTGATATATAATAGATACTGAACAAAAGTTTGTGCCATGAACAAATTTATCTCAATGAATTCCTTACAAGAATAACATGACTTTAACGTTACAATAATGATAACAAACAGTATGTAAATATTAGTACTTCCAGTGATAGCTAACATGTATTGACCACTCACTGTGTAGTAGGCATGATACTTTTTATATGTAGTATGCATTTTAATATTACATCTGAGACATGTGAGTTTCATTATAGGCACTCTAAGAGAGGTAAAAACTCAGATTTGGAGATGTTAAATAATTTAAGATCACAGAGTTAATAAGTAATAGAGATATGGCTGAAAGTTTCATTTTCTTACTCAAATTATGTTTTCTCAATTATCATGTTACTAAAAAGAAAACAAAAATAAGCACATTTCACCAATGGAAAAATTAGTGTAGGGGACCAAGAAGGAGAATAAGAAGTCAATAAATAGATAAAATTTAAGTATAATAGAAAATGTACATGCATGCTTAAAACGCAAGTACTAACCATCTAAAATAATATACATTGGCTTCATTGATTACGTATAGGCATTCTGATATATAAATCCTAACTGTGTCTTTACAAATCTTTATGAAATTACAATGTCTGTTTGAAAGAGTAAAATAAATAAACCTCATGTCTCATTTAAACCCAAATTTTCTTGTGCTGAAATAACTATATCTCACCATAGAGTATGTTTTAATTCTTTTTTCCTGTTCTCATTCATCTGTGAAAAGCACATTTATACATTATTTCTATTACTATCATTTTCTGAAGAAGATTTGCTCTTTGAAATTTCAGTGTGCTTCTTTATCAGCCCTACTGTTACAAGAAAGAGGTTCCTTTATTTATTTTTCTTGAGCTGTGTGTTCTATATGTATGAACATTTTCTAAGTAAGCATGTATTACTGTACAAATAGTCCCAAATTTTTGAGGGTTTTCTTTTTCACAAAGGTACAGAATAGTGTAAGGTATTTTTATTAAGAGTGTAAGCTACTGCTAGGGGTCTAATTTTTATCAGTTTGTGTAACACTATTTGTAATTTAATTTACGATATTAAAATTAGCATGTGATTGATATGGGGAGTATTTCTGGAGTTGATGTTTCTTCCTAGTTATTATCATCACTGAAGGTACATCTTGTGAACTGGTGTGGTACCATGTAGAGCTTATTTTACCTCATTTTACTTTTGCTCATTTTACCTTATCCATTCCTAATAGGTCATCTGTGTCCTATGGGGATTACTACAAATCAAAGACATTTTAAAAGCATGAAATAGTACATAAATGCCATGTGGTAGGAGCAGAAGTATTTTTAACATTTTTATAATAGATACTTTTATTTTGGCCAAATTAGGTAAATACTGCCAGTGACAACAAAACAAACCCCACAAAAAACCCACCATAAATCTCTATTTAGTTTAGTCCACTTTTTAATTTTAAAATAGTTAAGTGACAGATAAAAATTGTATATATTTGGTGTGTAAAACATGATGACTTGATATATGTAGACATTGTGTATTGATTGCCATAGTCACGTTAATTAACACATCCATCACTGCCTGTTGTTAAAGTGTGCTGAGGGGAGAGATGGTGTAAGGACACAGAAAGGCTGCTCACTTACCAGATTTTGCCATGGCCTTAGGGGTGGGAACAGTGAAGACATGTTAGTCTACCATTTAAAAAGAAAATAAAATGAAAATTTTGAAACAGCTTACCTTTTGTAATCCTCACTAGATAAAAATAAAACTTGTCAGATTTAAGTGGTAGCAAACACAGTTCAGATTTTTGATTAACAGAATCGTTTTAGGTGATTGATTAATATGAAAAATCTATTCTAAATCACCAGTAAGAGTATGTGTTTAAAAAAGAAAAGCAAAGTGCCCGTATCTGCATTTTTTTAAAGTAAGCTTTGTGTATTGATTAAGGCCCCAGCTCTGTAGCTAAAATCTTGGATTTTGAGACTGAGTTTAGCTTTTAGCACCTCTGTGACCTCAGAAAGAAAGCTTCACTTGCCTTTTCCACTGGGAGGCACCAAATAAGAATTTCTTCATGGCTGAGTAGTGTTTGTATGGATGGGGGAATGAGGGAAGGTGAGACAGAGGACATAAACTTAATAAGGAAATATGGTAATTATGTTTCAGGGAGTTTGGTAAGTTTCTTTTAATTTTTTTCTTTTTTTTAATACAGCTGAAGCCATTCTCCTTTATATACTACAGTTACAATTTTTTCTTGAATTTCAAAGAGATTGAATAAGTTTTAAGAAGGAAACCATATAGAAATAGATTGCATGGTGAGGTAGATTTTACATGTCGACACAAACGATTTTAGGAAAAAATAAAAACTTTTTTTTAATGAAAGAAAAGACAGTATTAGGTCATCTATATTCTTCTCTGTCAGTCATTCCTACATTGCCTCCCAGAGATGATCCCTCATCTGTCTTTTGCCATATATGGTATGTCTAACATGAAAACTTTTTGAATACTTCCTACGATATAAAATAATTCAAATTGTAATTTTTGTATAAAAAAGTATTCATTAGCATGTTTGAGTGTCCTAAAGAAGTAGGTGTTACCAGTGCTTGATTGTGGGTAGCCTTTATTTTTATCAAGAAAAAGTTTTGTAGAATTTGCATTTACTGAATGTCTTCCATGTGAAAGACATTATCTGAGGAGCCGAATGAACTATACTAAAATAATACATTGTTTCAAGGATTAACTAAATAATCACATTTTTTGTTTTGTCTTCTGTAGATTTAAGATCATTTTTAGACTTACGATTATTAAGACTTTCTTCATTTGGTCAACACTAGACTAAATCAATAAACATTTGGAAATACAAGAAACAGATGTAAAGCACAGTAAAATTTCAATAAAACATGCTAATCCTGAGTAATGATTGAAGATGTATTTTTGTAAAATGGTAAAACATTTCTGCTGCTTTTATATTTGACTCATACTTTCATCTCCCACCCTGGTGGTCAACACATATCTTCACATAACCAAAACCTATCCATTGAGAAACTTCTGATATATATTCAGAATATAAATGAACCTTTCTTAAATTCATCTATTGTAATTTATTAATTCTATTGGCCTTCAAAACCAAGCCCAAGGTCAGAATGAAGACTTTTTAAAATACTTTTTAACTTTAGACCGTTAAATATTCTGATATTGCTGAAATTCCACAGATACTAAATATCTTGGGAATTTTATAAATAAAAGAGTTTAAAGTAAAATTTATTTACTTGCCTACATTAGAATGAATTATAGCATTGTTTCTAATTTTAGTTGTAGGTAGGATAATGCCATGCAGAAGGATAATTGGGTGAAACGGACCATTCTGGCCAGAATTCATCAGCCCCTCATGCACATCTCGGCTCCTTAATGCTGAATATATTCAGGGATGTGTTCCCAAGACCCTGGGGCTTTTTTCCCTCCTTCTTTGTTCTCCTTTTCCAAGATTTCTTTTAAAAAAAATGTTTAGTCTTTCTCTGCCATTCATCTTCCCTTTGCTCTTCCCACCTCCACAGTACCTCTGTTTCCAGTTAATAGTAACCAAAATCATTATATATTCTTCACTTTCGACTATTAGTTACTTTGTGTTACTGGGCTTGAGTATCACAGCGGGAAGTATATTTTACAAATCTGTCTTCAAATAATCATATTTAATTGTGTAAGGCTTAGAACATTTGAGAAGATATTATATAATTACTGACCAGTATTGTGATAAACTGTATAATTATAAAGAAGTAATTATTAATTTTTCAGATAATATAGAGACACAAAATTTTATAGTGGCTAGATAAAAAAAGCATTATAGAAATTTCTAAATAATGTTTATGAATATAAAGATGGTATTCAGCATTCACTGGATTGATAAATATAGTAGGTCTTAATCTTCATAAGTATTTTCCTTCTAGTTCAGTCTTGAGCTGATAGGATCATAATAGCTCTCATTTGTATAATGTTTAAGATTTTATCAGCACTGTCTACTCTATTACTTATGTCAGGCCTAATAATCATTTGTTAAGTAGCCTTTATTTTGTAAATGGGAACACTGTGACTATGAAAGACTAGGCAAATTGCATAAGTTAAGCATGGATCCCAAATTTAATCAATCTCTTCCTTGACACCCTTAGAAGATAGCTTTTTTTTTATGGTGGCATAGTTTTGTACATGCACACATTTGAACCCAGTTACAGTCTTTAAAATGTCACTGGGTTTGTACCCCCTTTTTCCAAAATAAATGTCATTTTCACTAGGAAATTATCAAGTCACTTACAGGTAGCTTGCTTAAAGAGAAGCTACCTGCTATTAACTCTTCTTGTTTCTGTCTTCTGTAGATGAAGGCAATAATTCAACTAGGAGAATGAAGGAGATCAGTTCTGTGTTTAGAATGGATATCTGATGTTGAAACCTTTCTCCATATCCTTAATATATACATGATGTTACAGAAGGATTCAAACTGGTCTAATTTTCTCATCCACCTGAGGTTAATAAACTTATTTGCCTCAAAGACAATAGTAGACTGTGAAGATTAGGTGATCTGAAACATGAGCTGGTCTAAGTCCAGTACCTTGCACATAGTAGATTTTTTAAAACGACATTTCTCACTTTTCTATTCCTTCACTAAACGTGATTTCAATTGTTGAGCCTTTCTGTATCTAAGAACCATTGATGGTGTCCTTTAAGTATTAAAATTCTCACATCAGCAGTAACTTAATCAGTAAGTGTATCAGCAACAGTTCCAACCCCAAACTACTGCTGTATCTATATAAAGTATATAAAATTAGTACATTATTCATTATATAAAGAACTACCTATTCCATAAACACATCCATCTCTTATTCAAATGTGAGTTCCTGAATGTTATATATCTGTTGCCAGACTTAGGCTGTGCAAAGTATCATATCTCTATATAAGAGGTACTTAGCCCTACATATGAATTTGCTCAACTCAGTAGGCAAAAATTATGATCACTTTCATTGTCATCACCATTCTCCTTCTCCTTACTGTCATTTCTAACATGTATCGAGTGTTTACCATCTGCTTGACCCTTTACTAATTACTTCTATGAATCATCTTACTGATTGCTCATCACCACCCTTATAAGGGTACTACCATTAACCTCAGGGTATAATTAAGAATAGCAAGTTCTCGTGTGGTTAGGTAAGTTGTCCAAGGCACAAAGCATTAAGTAGTGGCAGTAGGATTGAATATAAGCAGTCGTACTTAGGAGTCCATTATACTTTCATGTCTGCATTAGGCCAAAATATTAAGATTTATATAAGTGTCAGCAAAAACATGTTTTACACATTGATCAAAATTTGGAAACAGGAATATGAAAGTGTTAGACTGTTATCTAATTCCCCAAGATAGTTTATGTTGAAGGTGCATCTGGGAGAAAAACAGGTTTGAACAGGCTGAAATTCCCAATGTCAGAGAGCATTCCAGTAACACAGGGTTGAGAGGGTTAAAAAATTATTCAGGATCATATGTTACCATGCTTTGAGGTCATATACTTAGTGAATATTTCAAATTATTTATTTCTTATATAAAATTTATTAATATTAAGAAATTGGTAATCTTGTTAACAAATGTTTTCAAATTATTGACTAATTAGGAGAGTTTTGAATCTTCATAATATTAAGTTATAATGTTGATTGTAGTGTAATTTTCCATATATTTATATTTTCTATTATGTCCTTCATAGTGTTTTATAAATTTTTCTATAAAGGTCTTGATAGATTAATTAATAGGCATATTATAGTTTTGTAGCTAAAGGAAATAATCTTATTATCTCTTAAGTTTTTAGCTTGTCTCTGAAAAGGGACCAGTAATTTGTTTTGTGAATATTAGCCTTATATCTGACAACATTTATGAAACTGTGATTTTTAATAATTGTTCTATTACAGATAATCATGTATCTTCAGATTATTAATGTTCTTTTCTTATCTGGTTGTATCAGCCAGGACTCTTTGAACAATAGCAGTGATAGCACACATTTTTATCTTGTAACTGACCTTTAAGGGAACAAATACTTAACTTCTAACCTATGGTTTGTTTTTTTTTTCCAATTAGATTATGATTAAAATTAAATAAGTTAATGAAAGTAAGGAACCCCCTCTTCTTTAATTATCAAAAACATCTATGATCTCTTTTGTTTACTTCTACTTTTGATTATTAAGATGAATAAATATAAAATTATTACATCATCAGAATACCTTGTTTAGAAAAGACTATTTTCTTGTGCTTGTTTTTTCGTTTTAAAAACTTGGTGAAGTTTCAGCTGTTCAGTCTGGAATAACAGTTTCTAAAAACTGTGTGTGATGTCACTGTATCTGTTTCTAGTTCTTTGATGAAATTGGAGGAAAACCCTAGAAATATCACTGGTCTGTAATAGTTAATGACCCTTCTTTTCTAACTAGAAAATAAAATAAAACCTTAAACAAAAGGTTTCTCAATACCAGAGCAAAGAGATATATAAAATAATCTTTGTGTATCTAATAAAATAGTGACAAGTAGAAATCTGGAAAATAATTCATAACAATCTGTGTGTGTGTGTGTTCAGAATGTTAGGTGCATTCATGTGGGTGAATATTTGCTTGTTATTAGTAAATTTGTGTAATTCATGGCTACTTTTGGTGGATGTATTTTTTTTTAATCATCTCAATTTTCAAGTGCCTCATATCTCAGGAAATAGAAGTTGACATATTTCAGAGAGAAAGAAGATTGAATAGAGTGTGCGGCTTGATTATAACCTTTTTATTCTATTTGCCTATTGCTTCTCGGCCTTTTGGCTAAAATCAAGTGTGTATTCTATTTGCCTATTGTGTTTGACATGTAATACCAACATTTTTCTGTTGCCTACAATTTGCATCCATGTAACTCATAATAAGAAGAAACTATCTGTGCCCCTATGCTGTGCAAAGCTGCTGAGGCATAGCTACAGATCAAGCATATAACACAGAATTAGAAATGAATCCACCGTGTAGCTCTACTCATTATTTAGTTAAAAACATTAATATTAAACAAAGTGCTTTCCATTCATAATCTCTGTCAATGCTCATAGCAAGTCCCTATGTGCACAAGACACAAATCATGAGCATCATTTGATAATGGGAAAGGCGGGATTTGCAAAAGCTACATATCTTGCGTGAGGTGACAAACTAGAAAGTAGCAGCCCAGATCTTCTGAGTTCTAGTTTAATACTTTCTCCCAAAATCAAGAAAGAAAGGCACCTCTGTTTCACTCCTTTCTTCAGTTTGGCTCCATGGAAGCTTGGAAAACTTGTCTTTGAAAAATAAGTAAATAAGAACACTTAAAATAAATGTATTTTTAAGATTCCTTAGGAAAAATGGTTTAAATGTTTAACTCATTTCTTCCCAATTCATCTCACTCACACCTGATAAACTTTCTACATAGCCCTTGAATCAGATACAAATTTGAATATTTGAATCAGTTAGATTTCTACAAGAGAAGAATCGGGATATTAAGACGTGCACTGCACGTAACTGGCTATATGATTTCAGAGGCATGCTAGGCAAACCCAAAATCCATGCAACTCATTATCAGGAAAGGTGAGTTGGAATTCTGGGGCACAAGCTGAAGCTGGTGTCCACAGGTAGAATCCTGCCTTTCAAGGCCTGCTGTGTTGTAAGGCTTTCTAATTGAATTGGGCCCACCTGTATTATGTGGGATAATCTGCCTTATTTAAGCCCAACTGATTATGGACTTTAATCAAATACCTTCACAGCAGTGCCTCGAGTTGTGTTTGATTGAATGTCTGGGAACTTTGGTCAGATTGGCACACCAAGGAGATGATTACCATGTTGAAGTGGAATCTACACAGACTTAAGAAGCAACACTGGATTTGGGAGCTGAGGAGAGATCTTAGATTGATGATCAGTTCTTACATTTATTTGCTAATTAAATGTTCTCTAACTTTTTTTTTGTTCATTGAGAGATCTTTGTTATTGTCTATGATAATAGGATTTATGTTCTAAAATCTGACATTTAAAATATTCCTAACCAAGAGAGAGAAAACAAACAGTTCATCAAATATTATCATTGACAGCATTTCTATTCCCATAAAATTTTATTTTTCAGAACAGTTACTGACAGAATATTTCTTTTTTTTTTTATTATTATACTTTAAGTTCTGGAGTACGTGTGAAGATTGTGCAGGATTCTTACATAGGTAATATGAATGCCATGGTGGTTTGTTGCATCCATCCTCTTATCTACATTAGGTATTTCTCCCAGTGCTATCCCTCCCCAATCCCCCCACCTGCTGCTATCACTCCCCTAGCTCCCCTACCCTCCAACAGGCCCAGGTGTGTGATGTTCCCTTCCCTGTGTTCATGTGGTCTCATCGTTCAACACCCACTTGTGAGTGAGAACATACAGTGTGTGGATTTATGTTCTTATGTCACCTTGCTAAGAATGATGTTTTCCGGCTTCATCCTTGGCCCTGCAAAGGACAGAAACTCATCCATTTTTATGACTGCATAGTATTTCATGGTACATATGTGCCACATTTTCTTTATCCAGTCTATCACAGATGGGCATTTGGGTCGGCTTCAAGTCTTTGCTCTTGTAAACAGTGCCACAATAAACATCTGTGTGCATGTGTCTAATTATACTTTGTCTAACTGTTCTAAGCCATCTTTCCTTATCTAAAAAGTGGCCATGATATTCAACTATTGGACAGTGCTATTAAGATAAAATAAGATGACTATTCATTTGGAAAAGTCTTTAAATTTCTGACATATATTATATTTTCATCTTAGACTCTCATCTAATACCTGATATTTTTCTTTAAATCAATTAATTTAGTGTGTAATTGTACATAAAATTGTGTAAGTTTTTATTTGGCTCCTTTTCGGGATTATGATGGGTCAGTACCGTACTTCTCATTGCTCACTGTTGCATTTCTGTGAATTTTCTTCCAACCATGTCTATCTCTAAGTCTAATAACTGATCTCAAGATTTCAGTCAGAAAGATACATAAATAGCCCTTGAACTTCATCAGGTGACAAAGAATTTAAAGAATCCAAACTACTCATAAAGCAACAGTCCTCTGACTTGAAGTTAACTTCCTTGGATGTAGTCTACTGAACATTGAAAAATATCCTAAAATCTCTGTCTGACCTCAGTGTCTGTCGGGGGAAAAAGGGGAGGGACAGCAGGGGGTGGGGAATTGGGGAGGGATAGCATGGGGAGAAATACCAGATATAGGTGATGGGGAGGAAGGCAGCAAATCACACTGCCATGTGTGTACCTATGTAACAATCTTGCATGTTCTTCACATGTACCCCCAAACCTAAAATTCAATAATTCAATAAAAAGTATATATATTAAAAAAAAAAATCTCTGTCTGAGCTTTAACAGTATAGAATATGCCAATTTATCCAATTGGTACAAATGATAAATAAACATAGAGTAATTGAGCTCTGTTTCTATCTTCTATGAACCATGAAATGCAATTTAGAATTTTCAAATTAAATTCACAAAATAAATAAAATAAAACTAGAAGGAAACAAGGAATGGGAGGACTGTTCACCAATCCTGCAGGCTAAAATCTTGTCCCTAACAGAGCACTGTGACAGCTGTCACTGCAAATCAAAGGCTCTGATAAGCAGAACCCTTTTGATTTCAGGAGTGCTGCATGGTTCAGAGAAGATTACATCTGGTAATAGAAATTCAAAATAATGACAACTTTGTTACCTCCTGTTCATCACTTCAGCTGAGTGCCAAAAGAATTGGTCCTGTCCTGGAGGGAGGACTTGGTGGGGGAACATCAATCAGAAATGCCACCTGATTCAAGGTTATTTATATAAACACCTCAACCTTCTTCAGCTCTGGAAGTTTAAGAAAACTGCCTTTAAGGAGGCACAGAACATGATTGAATTTGCTCAGGGTCATGACACTAGTCAACATGAGCACTAAACATGACAACTCCGCTCTCTACCTCCCTGCAGTAATCAGGACTGCATTGTCCATTATCTTGTTTTGGAGCAAAAGATAAAAAATCAGAGAGATACCATGTCCAGTCTGGTTTTTAAATTATCAAAGTTTTTCTGAAAAAGAAGTAGAATTCCTAAGTATGTTAATGACAGATTAAGCATCATGTGGTTTCTTAGTGAACAGGCAAAAAGGAAGAGAGCTTGAAGGTGCAAGGGGAGGACATAGAAGGGAGATAAAATAAGCTTCTCTGAAATACTGTTGTACAACAAACAGTAAGGAAATTTTATGCATCAAAGTCTGCTTTGTAGACTGTACAAGTGACAAAGAAGTTGTATTATAAAAATGAATAAAGATTTAAAAAATTATATTGCAGAAGGTCGTATTTTAGGTCTTCTTTTTATAGTAGGATATCTCAGTAAGTTTATAATATAATTTTTTAAACATATGATTTCTTCAGAACTGTTGAAGAACATATCCCTTGTCTAAAGTAATATGTGCCCATGTTTTTCACTGGGACATGGGATGGACGTGTCACATCCAGTTCCAAGGACAGTGCCTCTTACTCCTGGACATTTTTCTCATGTTTAGTCCACTCAAGCAGCCACTCAGATGGTTGATTCCATACAGTTAAAGTACTGAGCACATTCCTCTAGGACATAAATGATTTGTAACTAATTCTAATTCTAGCTGCATGATATTAGTGATATTTAACAGGTTTTTTAGGATACTAGGATATTTAACAGGTTTTCCAATCTGTTCAATGAAGATGATAACACAAGTTAGTGTGATGTTACCATGCAGTTGTGAGACAGTGAATATAAAAATGCTCTGAGAGCTATGCCTATTGTAACTACTTATTTATTATAATAATAATAATTAATTGCTGTTAACCTGGGCTTAGTATTATATTTTCTCCATTGATAAAACATCCAGTATTTTATTCTCTTGTTTATATTCTACAAAACATCCAGTATTTTATTCTCTTGTTTATATTCTACACTGTTCCTTTCCTTCATGTCAAGTAGCGAATTCAGGTGTGAATTCTTGTGATTCCTTGTTAAGCCAACTTGTTCATTTACTTAACACCTTCATTCTGTTTTTCTTTTCTGTGTCTTCATGTTTATACAGTTTGGTAGTGCTCTAAATTGAATGTCATTTTCCAAATACATTTTCCTAGAATTTTCGTGAACAGAATCAATATTGTCTTCCTCTTCAATCTCAGTGTTAAGTTGACGTTGTCTTTTTGATATCATGCAATGTTGTAAAGTTAGACCCCAATTTGTGATGTGTAGAATGCCAGGTGTGTCTGGGCTTGGAATTTAGAGTTCTGGGTTCTAGTACTGACCCTGTCATCAGCTCATCTGTTACCAATGACTTGGGGAATTGAATTCAGTAATTCATTTATTCGTTTCAACAAATGTATATTAAATATCATCTAAGAGAATGCAAAAATGAATGAAACATAGTTAATATTCTAGTTGAATTCACAGAGTAATGATAAAAACAAAATGCAAATACATTTGCAAAGTGTCCGATGATAAATCTGCACAAAGTATGTGTGACCATTGAGTAAACTATATTGAGTTCTGACTAAAGGTTTGTCAGAGCAGAAGAGATTTTTCTGAACTGGATCTTAGAGATCTTAGAGATCAAATTATATTGCCAGGAAAAGAAAATAAAAATAGATTTTAAGTAGGTGTGCATAAACATTTTGTGGAGCAAGAAGGAGAAAAGATGTAGAAGAATCTGACAAGGTGGAAGGGGAACAGATTGCAAGCATGTGAATTAATATGAAGTTGGAATCCATAGCTCATGAGTGCGTAGTCAGTATCACCTATGCAGTAAACTCATCCTTCTCACCTAAATGACTGTCTCTTTAGTGAACCCCTCTCTCTCTTGCACCATCAACTTCAGAAGTCCTTGTTTTTCTTATCACTAACCAAATTTAAAATTGTATTAATGTTTATAATGTTTTGCTCTTTTGCCAAAGTAGGTGTCTCACTAGATATACCTGGAGATAGGAGACCATGTGTATCTTCTTCATTAATATATAACCAGAATATTTTATATATTTTGAAAAAAGGGTCAATTAATACATGTAGGGAAGAAACATACTAACGTTCCCCAATTTGTATGATCCTGCTTCTGCTATTTCCACTTTAGAATGACCATAGCAATGGCAGTATAAATGATAAAGTAAAAGAGGAACACCAAAGACATGAATAGCAAAAAACAAAATACTTATTTAACTCAGGCATGAAACTAATAAACGATTTCAATGGCTAATAAAGATTTACAGTGAAACCATAGTGAATTTCAGCCTCACCTATTAAATAAAGTAACTAAAAATTCATTATCTCTAAAGGTTTGTGTGGTTCCAAAATTGTATGTAACAAAATGATTTGCCAAGTTATAGAAAGTGTGTAGAAAGGACCCAGTGTGTGATGCTCCCCTCTCTGTGTCCACATGTTCTCATTGTTCAACACCCACCTATGAGTGAGAGCATGCGGTGTTTGATTTTCTATTCTTGTGTCAATTTGCTAAGAATGATGGTTTCTAGATTCATCCATGTCCCTACAAAAGACACAAGCTCATCATTTTTGATGGCTGTGTAGTATTCCATGGTATATATGTGCCACATTTTCTTTGTCCAGTCTATCATTGATGGGCATTTGGGTTGGTTCCAGGTCTTTGCTATTGTAAACAGTGCTGCAATGAACATTCATGTGCAAGTGTCTTTATAATAGAACAATTTTTGATTCTTTGGGTATATACCCAGTAATGGGATTGCTGGGTCAAATGGAATTGCTATTTCTAGATCCTTGAGGAATGGCCACACTGTCTTCCACATGGTTGCACTACTCCCACTAACTGTAAAAGTGTTCCTATTTCTCCACATCCTCTCCAGCATCTGTTGTCTCCAGATTTTTTAATGATCACCATTCTAACTGGTGTGAGATAGTATCTCAATATGGTTTTGATTTGCATTTCTCTAATCACCAGTGATGATGAGCTATTTATCAAATGTTTGTTGGCCTCATAGCTGTCTTCTTTTGGAAAGTGTCTGTTCATATCCTTCGCCCACTTTTGGATGGGTTTGTTTGTTTTTTTCTTGTAAATCTGTTTTAGTTCTTTGTAGATTCTGGATGTTAGGCCTTTTTCAGATGGGTAGATTGTAAAAAAATTTTTACCATTCTGTTGGTTTCAAGTTCACACTAATGATGGTTTCTTTTGCTATACAGAAGCTCTGGAATTTAATTAGCTCCCATTTGTCTATTTTGGCTTTTGTTGTCATTGCTTTTGGTGTGTCAGTCATGAAGTCCTTGCCTATGCCTATGTCCTGAATGGTTTTGCCTAGGTTTTCTTCCAGGGCTTTTGTGGTGTTAGGGCTTTTGTTTAAATGTTTAATCCATTTGGAGTTAATTTTAATGTGAGATGTCAGGAAGGGGTCCAGTTTCTGCTTTCTGCACATTGCTAGCCAATTTTCCCAGAAACATTTATTAAACAGGGAATCCTTTCCCCATTGCTTTCGTCAGATTTGTCAAAGATCAGATGGTTTTAGATGTATGGTATTGTTTCTGAGGCTTCTGTTCTGTTGCATTGGTTTATGACTCTGTTTTGGTACCAGTACCATGCTGTTCTGATTACTGTAGCCATAGCTAGAGGAGGGACAGCGGGGGCGGGGAGGGTAGGGAGGAATAACACAGGGAGAAATACCAGGTATAGGTGATGGGGGGATGGACGCAGCAAACCACCTTGCCGTGTTTGTACCTGTTCAATAATCCTGCAAGATCTGCACATGTACCCCAGAACCTAAAGTACAATTAAAAAAAAGTGTATAGAAAGGGAAATTTTAAGTTTCAGAGAAAATAAATGGTCCTATGTAACAGATGATATATTTCTCAAATACATACTTTGCCTCTAATGAACAATCTTGGATTATCTTTTTTCTTTATTGAACTATGCCGACTGGTGGTTTCTGGCCATAGTTACAAACTATGGGACATCAGAGCTAAGTGGCAAATGTCTTGTGCTTTCTCAGACACAGATATTCAAGTTGTATACCATAAAAATAAGCCACACCTAAGGGGGATGCCTTTCTCATCTTAGACATGAAGTTTCTGAGTTTCCAGGCCAAGTTGTGGAGCAGCTGCAGAATCCCTGCATAAGTTTATCTTGCAACCATTCATATTCAGCAGCACTTGCCACAGCTCTGCTCCAGATGTATCCTGAGGCTGTTTTCTCTTACCTACACACTTGTCTCAGGTCTGACTCTTTCCCCTCATTGAATTCTGAATCTGTCAGTCATTTCACCTGAGTGATGAATGGAAGGTCATGGAATGCGTTCTGTACTAATGGCATGTATGTCTTTGTGGTATCCACGATGTGTGCAGGAAGGCTACATTTGGGGTATATGTGCTCAAATCACAGTCATAGTGCTACTTACTGTACACTGAAAAATTTTCCTGAGCAGAACTGTTAAAAAAAAATGGAAAAAAAAAGTATAAATTCTTAAAATTTGCCTGAATAAAGATGCCTTTTTCTACCTTGGACAAAAGTATCTTTTTGGTCAGCAGCAACCCTTATATAGGGTTGTCTTTCCTTAAGCAACTGCTTTTTTAGTATAGCGACAGGCATTCAGCCTTTGTTCTCATCTGAGTTATTCAGCTTGTCTGTGACTGTTTTTAACAAGTTGTGCAGAGTGATCACAACCGATTTTCATCCTCTTTTTAGCATAAGGAAAATACAAATGGCTCAGTTCTTCCCTGTCCCACTCTACAGTCATAGTAGAGTTATATGTTACTTAGTACGCTGCACTGAGAATAAGGAGAGCAGGGTTTTAATTACAGTGTATCAAACAGTAGCATGACAAGAGTAAAGATGAATCTTCCAAAGTAAACATTTGGAAACATATTTTGGGCAGATTTTGATGAATAGCTAGATAAAATCACTTTCTCTGCTGATCTGTGACCATGCAATCAGACATGTCTTAAACAGAGCTAGGAAACTGCACTCATTCATCATTAGGCAAAGCCTTTATCCAGAGCCTCTCTGCGCCAAGCAACACTTCCAAATAGAATTTTAAACTATATTCACTAGCTGTGTTTGGTAAATTACCCTTGGCACTCATAAGGACCTGTAGTTCATTAAATAACAAAAAATACATTTTTTCATTTCCTCATACAGTCCTGGAAGGGTATTTCACATAGATTATATGTTTTAGTATATTCAAATATGAATACGCTATGGTATTCTTGCTTATAAAGCCCCTCATCAATTGGAGAAACATTTGTGTAAGTATATCTTTCTTTTATGTTTCTTAGGTGTGTTTTCTGAAGACTTACTTAAATGTTGTTATTGATAATTTCCCCCAGTGTTTCCAAGGGCTTGGTTTTCATTCATTTGCTTTACCAATAAACACAGATGACTATAGTGATTTCATGAAAATCATACAATCTACTTAGGAGACTATTCTTGCCGGGCGCCGTGGCTCACGCCTGTAATCCCAGCACTTTGGGAGGCCGAAGCGGGTGGATCACCTGAGGTCAGGAGTTCGAGGAATCTATTCTGGATCGTCATTTATACAGAACAAAAAAATAATATTCCCCATTTGTTGAGCAATAACACTATGCTAGACATGAGCTAAGTGAGTTACATGCTTAAGTGGATTTCCTCTTTAGAAAAGTCCTGTGAATTCAGAATAGTAATATCCCCATTTAAAAAGAAATTTAGCATCACATGAGTTGAGTCACTCACCTCAGTTCAATTAAATCGGTTGGTGAGTGTGTAGACCGTCACACAGGAAGGTTGACTTCAAAGTTTTGTTTTGTTTTGTTTTTTTCTCCTGTGTTGCCTCTGACAAATGTTTGAAATCAGGAGAGTATAAATTTTGGGAAAATGCAGTATTTCAGAGGCTCCAGAACATGGACAAGGCTGTGTACCCTGTGAAAAGTTTGGGAGAGGGCCAGGTAGGGAAAGATGGCAGCCTGGTCACCATGCTATATTCTGGGCAGATGGACAGTCCATGGCAGGTCAGACCACCACCAAAACCCTACCTGTATGACACCTAAGTTAAAGGGAGAAGCTAGGTTGCAGTGGGAACTTAGTTGCTATCTTTTTAGAAGCCAGAATTCACAAAACCAGATGGATACTTCTGGCATCAGGGAGTCCTAGATGTACAAGGAGTCAGGAATCCTTCCATCCCAACTTCTTTTTCCAACCTGACTCAGAAATCTTTAGACCATTTTACTCATGTCTGAGTGCAGAATTAATTCCAAGGCACTTTGCCTACCCAGCCTTACCATTCCAGATACCGAGATGATCTCAAGTGATCCAATGGATAATTCAAGACAAAAAACAGCTATAATAAGTTGATCAGAACACACATACTGAAATAGATAAGTTAATTCCTTGGGACACAGGGATAGCTCCAGAGTTCTTTAAGGCGCACCCATTAAACTGAGGTGTATTATCTCTTTCAGCCCTGTCTCCTCTACTGGACTGACAGGCTAGTTCTTGTTTTCCTCCTTGAACACAGTTACTCCCCCAACATACCCAGAATCTCTGTCTACCCAGTCACAATCATCTAGGAAGGGAAGACGGCTTGACTAGCATCACATGATTATCTTCCATCTTTTCTGTTTAATTACTTTTAAAGAGTGACTCTTCTCAACATAATTGTGAGCCTGGATTTCAGGTGAACATCCCTTTAGCCAAATATCAAGCAAGTATGTGGTATGTAGCAAAAATATATAAATGGTCTTTTAAGCAAATGGATATTTGAGTTCATTTTTAGAAAGTATGTAGGCTGGGCCAGGCACGGTGGCTCATGGCTGTAATCCCAGCACTTCGGGAGGCCAAGAAGGTTTGAATCACTTAAGGTCAGGAGTTTGAGACCAGCTTGGCCAACGTGGTAAACTACTGAAACCACAAAAATTAGCTGGGCATGGTGGCGGGTACCTGTAATCCCAGCTACTTGGGACGCTGAGGCAGGAGAATCACTTGAACCTGGGAGGTGGAGGTTGCAGTGTGCTGAAAGCATGGCACTGCTTTCCAGTCTTGGTGACAGAGTGAGACTCTGTCTCAAAAAAAAAAAAAAAAAGTATGCATGTAGGCTGGCCAGGCGCGGTGGTTCACGCCTGTAATCCCAGCACTTTGGGAGGCCAAGGCGGGCAGATCAACTGAGGTCAGGAGTTTGAGACCAGCCTGGCCTATGTGGCAAAACCCAGTCTCTACTAAAAATATAAAAATTAGCCAGACATAGGGGCACACGCCTGTAATCCCAGCTACTCAGGAGGCTGAGACAGGAGAATTGCTGTATACATTTGTTGCTGTATATACAAAGAGGTCAACAGACTTTTTACAAGGAAATAATATGTTTGAAATCTCATATTCAATCCAGCAACGTCTTATTATGTTTACCAACAAAATATTTCCCAAATCTGGATACCTGTCATCCCCTGATAGTCCCTAATCAAAGTCATAATTGTGTGTGTCTTGGACAACAGCAGTGCTGCTCCATGTCTGACCTCCTTCCTTCCTCTTCTCTCTCAAGGAAGAGCCAGAAGGGTCTTTAAAAATGTAAATCAAATTGTTTTTCTCACTGCTCAAGACTCCCCAATGGATACCCATAACATTTAGATTACCATCCAGACTTCGAAGTTTGAACCCTACCATCCTCTGAATTTCATCTCTTTCTCTCTTCTCTGTAGCTCACTACCCTTGCATCACTTAGGTTTTTATACCGTTGTTTCTGCCTATTGTAGACTTTTCCTGGACATAGGCTCAGCTCATTCTTTGCCTTCGTTTAAATCTTTTCTCAGGTTCCCTTCAGAAGAGCAAGTGCTCAAATGTTCCATCTAAAATATCTCCCTTCAATCTTTTATTTTTCTGTGTAGTATTTGTCATTATCTGAAATTATTTGGTTTTGTTTGTGAATTATGTGTTATCTATGCTTCATGAGGGAAGAAACCTTTAGAGCTGCAAACCAGAGCTCTTCATTGTTTCGTAAGTTAATAAACTAACGAAATGAAACAAAATCATATTTGTTAAATGAAATAATATTTATTATTTTAGAAAGACTTTTAAGATCTGCTAGAATGTTATATTTTATGCTTGTTATAAATATGAAAGGTCAGTGTGATAAATAATACAATAATGGTAAGGTTTACAACATAACGCTACAGGAAGAAGGAGGAGCCTCATAGAAACCATGGTGATGATGACAGAGTTGACATTGATAATGAAAGCAGCTGTTGTATAGAGGACACTTTCTAAGTTCCCGGCATTGTACTAGGTGCCTTACCTACATTGTTTGACCTTCACAACAATTCTGTGTAATAAGTAATGTTTATACCAGTTTCACGTATGAGGAAACTGATGTTTAAAAGATTCTATATTTTTCCAATGAGCACTTGAAATTATCCAAGTTGAACACTAAATCCAGGTCTATCTGAGTCCAAAGTCTGCTTTTTACCTTTCGGATATATATTAAAGTTAAATCCTGCCCTGGGATTATCCTGACATAAATATAAATAGAGTAGTTTCTTGAGAATAGCATGTTGTAGATTTAAACAAGCATCTCTCCTAAGTTCCACTATGCAACTTCCTACTTACCAGGAAACAGACGCATGACTTATTTACTGTGAATCTCAATATTCTCATGCATAAAGCAGAGTAACTTATCAAAGTTTTGTGAATATTACATTAAATAATGCATGTAAATCACTTAACACAGTGATTATAACATAATGATCACTCCCTACAGGCTCTTACACTCCCCTCAACCCAGCCTGAAACTATGGATCCAATTATGACAAGTTGCTCATTGGACACTAACTAGACATTTCTCAATGAAGGTAGTTTTCTTCTCAGATTCCATGGACCTGCCAAAAAGTATAGTTTCTCAGGAATTTAAACATAGGTAAATAAATACTTTTTAAAATATCTTGGTAAGTTCAAGAGCACATAAACTAAGAATGTTTTCACGTTGCTTTGTTCTTCAGATTTTTAAATAAAAGATGGTTCTAAAAACTACCTTAGCAACTTTAAATTCTTCATTATTTGAAATGTGTTAGTGTTCCTAAATTGTATCGTATTAAATGATGATATAGAAGTGTGCACATCAATTATGATATTTATTAATTTTATATCATACTTATTTTTTGTTGGTGGTAGTGGTACAACTAGTTGTTTTCTAATACAGAGTATCCTTGATATGTTAATAGAAACTCATCTGGCTCTTAAGAGAGGAAATCTTTAGTACCTTTTGCTAATAACCATTTTCTTTTCCTTTTTTATTGCTGTTAGCTTTTTCATAGATAAGCATATGGTACTTACATCTCTTAGTAAGATAGTTATAACTATGACTGCTGAACTATATTTGATACATCCAATTTGTTCATTCTTCTGCACTTTATGAAGTCACAAGATTCAAAGTATCAAGATTTTGCATGGTGAATCTTTTTCACAGTGTTAGTCTTTTTCGTTGTTGTTATTCATATCTGTGCTCTTAACGGGCTGATTCTTATTAGAAAACTTCTTCTGTAATAAACCTGAAATTTCAAGTGTAATATAACATTTCTACCCTTACTTTTCTTTCATTATGTGCAATTTCCTATGTTTATTTTTCCTTGCGGTAGTACCAATACTTGTGTTTTGATAAATTATATAACATCACTCTGATACCACCTGCCTTCTGCCAATCTCTAAAGCAAAATGTTATGTAAACTTAATTTTACGTTACTGATTCCTTTAAAATCTACCCACTGATGTTAATCACAGAAATTCTGAAATGATTAAAATGAGTACGTCATTACCTTGTTCATGTAATTTATAGAGGCCAGGGGTTCAGCAAGCTTTTTTTGTGAAGTATAATGTATTATGTTAAACGTGTGGATCATCTGATGTTTGTTACAACTACTGAGCTCTGCCATTGCAGTGTGAAAGCAACAGTAGACGATACATAAATTGACTGTGTGCAGTTGCCCACACCTATAATCCCAAAACTTTTGGAGGCTGAGGTGGGCGGATAGCTTGAGCTCAGGAGTTCAAGACCAGCCTGAGTGAAAATAGTGAGACCCTGTCTCTGTTAAAAAACAGCAACAACAGCTGGGCGTGGTGGCTCGTGCCTGTAATCCCAGCACTTTGGGAGGCCGAGGAGGGCGGATCACAAGATCAAGAGATCGAGACCATCCTGGCCAAATGGTGAAACCCCGTCTCTACTAAAAATATAAAAATTAGCCGGGTGTGGTGGCATGCACCTGTGGTCCCAGCTACTCGGGAGGCTGAGGCGGAAGAATCACTTGAACCCAGGAGGTGGAGGTTGCAGTGAGCCGAGATTGTGCCACTGCACTCCAGCCTGGCAACAGAGCAAGACTCCGTCTAAAAAAACAAAAAAACAAAAAAGCAATAAAACAAAACAAAACAAAACAAATAAAACAGCAACAACAACAAAACCCCAACAATACATAAATGAATGCGTATGACTTAGCTTAATTCAACTTTAAAATAAACAACAAAATTTGAATTTCATATTATATTCATGGGTCAAAATATTCTTTTGATTTTTTTCAGTTATTTCAAAAAGTAAAAATAATTTTTAGATCACAGGATAAACAAAATCAATAAGCAAAATGGATTAGGTGTGTGGGCATTAGTGTGCTAATTCCTGATATGGGTCATCCTCTCTTTCAGACGTTTAGCAATATCATAGTGTTCTATTTATGTAAAGAAACTGACATCACTGGTTTATATCTGAAATGTCACCATATTGATGAAAAGCATAAATCAAGAAAGGGAAAGAATGTAAATGACAGAGCTGAAGAAATAGTTACCACATTACAAATATTATTGGAGTTATATGAAGAGAAGATAAATAGAAATAAATGTGTACTAAAAAAATAGAATATTTATCCATAGTTGTTGTGTTTAGATTTTTAGATATTTTAAATGTTTTAGATATTTTGATTTTTAGATGTTTATTTAGATTTTTATGTTACATTTTTAGATTTTAAAATCTACCTAAAATGATACTACGAATATAATAAACTAAGTTGATACAAAAGAATCCTACATCTATTTCAAGCAAATACATAATGTTGAATAACAATTAGTTTAAAAAATTTCAAATGGTACTTTATGTTTAATATAATTACAAATTCCAAATAACGACAATAACCAGGGTCAGAGACATGAATTGAATGTGAAGTAGCAGAAGTAAACATAGGCCTTTTAAGAACTGAAGTTGGAATGCAAATCACAGAATGTATAACAAATCCTGGTAACAGGAAATGAACTACTTGCATGAAACCAAAAGATACTTGTCAATGGACTGGAACTTGTCTCATCCGCATATGTGGATTTGACAACTTCTCAGTGGCTGAAGATCACATGATGGGAACTTTCCATTGTCTCGGAGTTTATCACCTAAGGGAAAAAAATACTATACTATGCATGTTTCACTAAGGGTTATAATATTTATATTCTCATTGTTTTCATGGTACATGAATAAGATTATCATTCATATGTCCTAGCTGATGTCAGGCAATCCTGGTTTATGTCTGCTATAAAAGCCATGTTTACTTTCAGAAGTGTGCTGCTTGGCTAGTAAATTATTGGATAATTCTATACATAATCATGAGGTAAAAAGTCAACATAAATGATGATCAAGAACTAATGAAGACTTTGGGCCCTAGCTGAGGCAATTAAAAACTCTTCTTCAGCAACCCTTGATAGAAAGTGTATACACATACATGCACAAACACATAACAATGGAAGAAAATCTTCAGAAGATGAGACCACAGTAAAAAGTTACAAATACACTGTGAAACGATCCACAGTGAGAATCAGTCAATTGCATAGAGGAGAATTTACAATATAAGTAAAACTAATAAACTAAAAGATAGTTGAACGTGTTCAAACAGCTAAAGAAAGAATAGAAACAAGCAATAGAATGAACAAAATCAGGAAATATGAAGAATAATCAAATAGAACTTCAAGACGAATAGTTTTTTTAAAAAAATAGCCTAAATTAGTGACTTAAAGGATGGATCATATATAGATCTAGAAGTATTAACTGACAAATGTTGAAACTGAAGGTCAGAATGTAAGAGAAATAAAAAAATAGAAAATGTGAATAAAATTATGGAACACTAAAGATATAATGAAAATTACCTATATATTTGAATATGTAATGCCTAAGAATTTCTCAGAATTAGAGAAAATATAATTCTTGATATAAAAGAATTACATTGGATTCTGAGAAAAAAAATTCACCCCAGATGCCTTGTAGTAAAAATGTGTAACATCAAAAAATAGAAAATTTTAACTATTATGAGATACATGGGCTCTTCCACAACATTAATAGGAAATTGATTGATAAGAGGCTTCTCTTAAGCAATAATGCATGGTACAAGACTATTGATTGATATATTCAAAGCACTGGAGAGAAATAATGGTCAACCTCCACTGTTAAAATAAGTTATTAGTCAATAATGCCATTTTGAGACTAAAAAGGATTGAGAGAGTGAATTCATCTTTAACATTAAAAAGATCCATTAACTGATTTCTTAAGGAAGAAAAATATTGAACTCGGAAGAAAGGGGTTGAATTTTAAAAAAATTTGTTAGCAAAGGTATTAGTAAATATATTGGTAAAGAGTTATCTTCCTTAACTTAGAATTTCTATGTATTTAACTTGAAAAACTTTGAATGCATGTTTCAAGTACCCTTCATTAAATTATTAAGGGTTATGAGTTATATAATGTAGAAAAGGATTAACATTGTACCCTTGATCCAGAATGACTGGCTTTTATGTTTTGTTTTCTGAACATTATTGTGTTGGCCACTTTCTCAAGCATTTTTAAACAACACACACACACACACACACACACAAACATAACTGTTAAAGGTTGTGTGATACTAAGTGTAATAGTTTGGATTTAAATCCGGGTCCCATGAATTAAAAATAAAAATGGTGTCAACTACTTTATGAAGTCTTAATTGACTATGTGACAACAAATGTCTATTAAAGGCCTATATTATGCCCTACTCTGTGTAATATTACAACCCGTGACTAATGTACACCAATTAACCATTTTCTCATATGTGAGAAGTAGAAAATGTAGATATATTTTATGAAACATCATAAAGATATGTATGTGGTGGCCACGAAGTATTCACTCACATATTCATCTAGATAAACCTTTGTCATAATGAATGTATCTGTGCTGTGCAATGTAACAAGCAGTAGCCACATATAGCTACTGAGCATGTGTGCACTTGATATGTAGTTAGTGTAACTGAGATATAAATTTTTAAGTTTATTTTATGTCAGTTCTTACATTTATATTTAAATATCTAGATGTGGGTGGTGGCTATTGTATTGAATCATACTGGTCTATAGCAATAATTTAAAAGTACTAAAAATGAGCAGATTTCTCACGAGGCAATTGGGAATAGTTTGGACATCCTAACTTAATGGCAAACATCTCCAATTGCCGTTTAAAGTTTCTCCATTTTTACATTGACTTACTCTAACACATTTTTTCTTTCTGAGTATGTTTGCAATAACTTTCTCCTGTGTTGAGAATAAATGTCATGTGTTTGTAAACCTTGTTTTAAATCCAAAATCACATAAACTGAATAACATTAAACTATTTATTTATGTAAGCTTTAGCTTTCTCATTTTTATAAGATAACAATAATAACAATCGTTTTTCTTCCTCATAGATTAAGAGCACAAAAATTGTTAGGAGAATTGGAGAAGTAATAAGTATAAATGACATAACATGGTGATATATTGTATAAATCTAAATATGTTGATGTCAAGAAGGGTTATCCTTAAATACAAGTATTTATGGAAGTATTAGTAGATATCATAACATCGCAGAACAATCCAGACAAACAATAGGAAAATAAAACAATAACAAACATTCGGATGCATTTTGCTGTCATATAAAAAATCATGATGATACAGAGTTCAGTTTTTAATTTTCCTGAGATGTGTAGGAATCAGGTTTATGTTAAGTATAAAAAGTAGAAGAGAATGTAAAGTCTTGAAAAAATGTAAAACCAAGTTAGATATAATTATGGCATATGATTATGTTAAATCATCTCTAGATAAAGCTATTTCGCCTATGTCAACATAACTAAACATTATCTATTTATAAACAATCTTGAAGAATAAGCAAATTTTTACTCTGATAGATTAATGAAAGTATTCTGTATCCCTTACTAGATTTTTGTCACAAACTAGATTGAAATAATTAGTATTAGGTTGACACAATTAAAGCTAGATATTCCAATATTCTGTTATATATCATTTTTAGCCACATATTTCATATCTCTTCCCAGTGTTTTTTTTCAGTTATTTCTCTCCACGATTAGTTTAGTTGTAATCAACATACAAGTCTTGAATCTCTAAGTACTTGGTAAGAGTAAACGGTTATGAACATTAAAATGAAAAATGTTTCAGAAAAACACATTTGCATGATAGCTTACTTCTGAAAAGAAGTTTTCCACTGGACAGATGCAAAAATTTTTTATACTAGGCTCTTATTATACCTATATATTTCCATCTAAAAATGCAAATTTCACAATAGAGGTGCACAGGTAAGTAGTCTATTCACTTTAAAAATGATAAATTAAACCTCTATTATTCTGTTTAACTAGAGACAATTCATTCCCTAACAAGTCATTTTCACTTCTTTATTATTCTTGGTTAAAAGTAGAAAAAACTGGCTTACTACTTTAATCATTGTTTCATTTGGATGATAAATTCTTATTTGTTAGGTCTTACTTGATGCTATGAACCTATCCAAATCTCTAAAGTACATACTTGGAAAGTACAGAGGTGTTTTGAGAGTAAATTTTAGCTTTTGCTATCACAAGGAAAAACAAAAACATACAATAACAGAAACAGTTCATTTAAAGGAAGGGAGGAAATAAGAAACACACTTTTTAAAAGGCGTTCTCTATTTTGTCCTGTTTCTCACTTCATATTCCTCGTTGCCAGTATAATTTTTCTTTGATTTCTTTATTTTCTCTACCAATTCTATTTTTTATTTTTTAATGACATAAAATAACCATTTAATTATGGTCATGGATCCTGAGGGTTAGGAAGTCAGACTGGTTACACAGTACAGTTCTTCACTGCTCCATGATGCTGGGGACCTCATCTGGGAAGACTTGAAGTCTGAAGGTGACTGATCACCTGAAGGTTCATCCACTTCTGTGTCTGACACCTGGGCTAGGATGAGGCAAAGACTGGGTCTGCTGACGAGAGACCTATACATGGCCTTTATATGTGGTGTGGCTTCCTCACAGCATGGCAGCATCAGGGTCTTCTGGCTTCTTATGTGGTGTGTTCTAGTGTTTCAGCAAAGAAGGTGGAAGCAGCATTGCCTTTTATGACTCTGAACTCATTATGATTTTCATAGCCTCAGAAGTCCCAAAGCATTATTTCCACTATACTTTGTTAGTCACAGTGGTCACAAGTCCACCAGAATCTAGAAGAGATAACATAGACCCTCGACTCTCAATAGGGTAGTGAGGAGGTAACATTGCAGTAGAGCATGTCTCCACCCATTGTATATGCATGGTCCCAGAGTCGTACCCAGGTTCTCCAATGTAAATACAAACTCTGGGGCTGGAGGGAGCTGAGATAAAACTGAAAGTGGAATCTGGGTAGATTAGTTTTTTGCATTCATTCATGGGTGTCACAACAAGCACTTTAAAAGGGAAGAGGGGCACTCTGACTGATAGAAGACTCATCTTATTATTGATATTCAAATTTTGTGTATCACACTGGATCCTTCATATATTTTTATCACAGGCCTAAAGACTGATGAAATGACACCGTTTTTATAGAATGAACTCAAGGGGTTAACCACTTTTTCTATATCCCTACTCATTCTCACCTCTGTACTACTCAGTTTTGGGTTCATGGAAAACATTGATAATTGTTCATACCATTCTTTATCAGACAGTCTGTCACTCAGCAGATTGTTCTAGAGAGGCCCTCCTAAAAAATCAGAATTGGTATGCAAAATGAAAAACCATTTTCCCTCCCTACCATCTGCTCTTCTTTGACATGAAATGCTTGCCAAAATATTAGAACTGCAAATTACCAATAAGTATCCAAAATAAATAATTCAAATATAGACTATTAGAGCTTAAAAGAATCTTAGTCCAACTCCCTTACATTATCATAAAACTTGAAGTTTAGAGAGGTGAAAAAATTTATCTAAAGTTATGTAACTTAATATGATTAGCCTGTCTTTATGCTTGTTTAAGTGACTGCTTCTCTAATGAACTTAATACGAGGTTTATAAGTTAGGTTGGTGCAAAAGTACTTGGGGTTTTTGCCATTGAAAGTAATGTCTCTACCTGAAAGCTCTCTTGTTT
>PVKV010009029.1:0-11615 GCA_004027835.1 Alouatta palliata
AAAAAAAAAAAAAAAAAAAAAAAAGAAATCACAATAAGAGTGGATGGGCAAGGTGGCTCACACCTGTAATCCCAGCACTTTGGGAGGCCGAGGCAGGTGGATCACTTGAGGTCAGGAGTTAAAGATTAGCCTGGCCTACATGGTGAAACCCCATTTCCACTAAAAATACAAAAATTAGCCAGGCATGGTGGCATGTGCCTGTAGTCCCAGAGCTATTTGGGAGACTGAAGCAGGAGAATTGCTTGAACCCAGGAGGTGAGGTTGCTGTGAGCTGAAATCATCCCACTGTACTCCAGCCTGGATGACAGAGCAAGACTCCTTCTCAAAAAATAAATAAATAAAATAAAAAGAGAAAAAAGAAATCACAAGGAAACTAATAAACAAGAATCTTCATGTATTCATTTTAACTTTAAACAATTTATATTTTATATATGCAACTGTACATAAATGTCTAATAATTTGCAATTGCTGTACAATAAAGCCAATTTAGTATGTTGTGTTCAATATAAAACCTGACCCCTAGCTCTGCTTAAAATTAACTAACTCCCTGTAAAACCTTCCTTATCTGTTCTCCCCACATTCTCAGCAAAGTTCCCAGGCATCTCAAGACTCCTGTTTTTCTTGCAGATCAGCTGCAAGGTCACAGGGCAAGATAACACCCAAAGAAGGTACAATGTGTTTCTCAAAATGCTATTTTTCAAATGCAATCTACATCACAAGACATGTTACAGGTTAAATAACTGTTCTTTGTTCTCGGTTCTGTAAAATTACTTCCTGCTTCGTCATCCTGTATCACAAAGATGCTTAAAAGGCTCTCAGTTTCTTTATACTTTACTCTGTCTTGGGAAGCAATTCCACTGGGCTTGTGATCACGTTAAATAAATTCCTCCTGCTACCCCATCAGTCTCTCCAAGTCTCAGATTTCCTGCTTCATATATGCACGTCTACATGTGTTAATTTATATATATTTTTATGTATTTAGATCTTAGGTACAGAGGGTTGAATTAAAGGCATTCTTCAGTAACTGGCATGTTATCATTGTTCCCATGAAGACTCCCCCATTCTATTTATGTACCTATCCATTCATCCATTCATTCCATTTTATCACCAAACTCTACTTCCATTCCCCTACTCCCGTGGGCAACTTAACGTATTTAATAGGTATCTTTTTATTTGAATGTATTATGCAAAATATGTATGATTTTATGTGCTTGTTGTTATAGGGTATACCTGATCCATTACATCCAACCTATTATCTTTTTTTTTTTTTTTTTTTTGAGATGGAGTCTCACTCTGTGGCCCATGCAGGCTAGAGTGCAGTAATGTGATCTTGCCTCACCGCAACCTCCTCCTCCTGGGTTCAAGCAATTCTCCTGCCTCAGCCTCCAGAGCAGCTGAGATTATAGGTGTTGTGCCACCACACCTGGCTAATTTTTGTATTTTTAGTAGAGACCGGGTTTCACCATGTTGGCCAGGCTGGTCTTGAACTTCTGACCTCAGGTGATCCACTCACTGGCCTCCAAAAGTGCTGGGATTACAGGTGTGAGCTACCACACCCAGCCCAACCTATTCTCTCAGCGATGACACCCAAATTGCTTCATACTGTCGAGCACCTATACATTTCTTCAGTGAACACCCTCCTCTTACATGCTCCCTGAGAAACGAACTACTCCATGTAAACTGATTTCTCAATGTGCTTTTAAAATGTTGTTTAAAAATTTATTTTTTACAAAAACAGAACCTAAAAGAAAAAAAATTATTTTTTGCCTCTAAGTTACAAATATCCTGGTCTATATTTTTAATCTATGATTACCATTCACATTTAGGTCTTGAAACGGTCTAGGTTCCATATGTGATGTTAGATGTGGATTATGTTTTATTTTCTTCCATATGGTGAACCAGTTTTCCAACATCTCCTACACAATCTGTTTTTTTCATAATGACTTGTGGTTCCACTTTTATTGCATAACAAGTTTCAATTTGGACATGGGTTGTCTTGGAGCTCTTCTCTTAATCCATGTTTTTATTCCAAATGGGAATTATGCACCCTCAGAGAAACAAAAACCTGTGTAGAGTTATCAGAGCACTCCACACACCCATCCCTTTCTGGTATCCAATTTCCTGGCAAGTTGAATGAAGAATCAGTAATTTTCTTGGTGAGCATGGAGTTAAAACAGAAGATATCTTTTTAAGGAATATTTTTATGGGTACATCTAATCCAGAAAAATAATCCCTGCCTGAAAACAGAATTGCTCTCTGCTGAGCAGAATATTTGTGATTAGACAATGCTTATCTGGCTCTTCATCTCTGGGCACTGAACAATTCTTTCCCTTTTTTATAGCATACTCATTCTTCAGGCTGGCATGGTACAGGTCATCAGAGTTAAACATGTATAGAACAATCATATTCTAGGCTTGCCTTCTGAGATTTTTCCAGGTCACCTCAGTGACAGGCAAGTCAACAGATGGGAGGTGATACAGCTTTGAACACAGGTTCATTTGAATCCTGACTATACCACCTCTTAGCTATGGCAGACACGGTTTAGTGCCTACTTATCGGCCTTTATGTCTTCTATTTCTTTTTTTTTTTAATGCTTTTCTTTTTTTTTTCTTTTTCTTCTTTTCTTCCAATAATGGCTATAAGCAATACATCTTCTACTTCTATTTCCATCAACTTCCAGGTCTTTCTTACTAGATTTTTTTTTTCCACTTGGCTATGTGTGCAGTCTCAGGGAATAAATCATATTTACAGCTTGGAGCTATAAATATGATGTTTGGAGCAGAGGTGGCCATCTTATGACCATGAGAAAATAGCCTAAGATTAAAAAGTCAGTTTACTGGCCAGGCGAGGTGGTTCACACCTGTAATCCCAGCACTTTGGGAGGCCGAGGTAGATCACCTGAGCTTGGGTCTAAAGGTCTCTATTTTTAGTAGAGGTCTCTACTAAAAATACAAAAAATTAGCTGGGAATGGTGGGGCATGCCTGTAATCCCAGCTACTTGGGAGGCTGAGGCAGGAGAATCACTTGAACCTGGGAGGTGGAGGTTGCGGTAAGCCAAGATCGTGCCATTGCACTCCAGCCTGGACAACAAGAGTAAAACTCCATCAAAAAAAAAAAAAAAGAAGTCAGTTTACTTATGACAGCATATCAGAAAGATAGAGGGCTGGGTGCAGTGGCTCCCGCCTGTAGTCCCAGCTCTTTGGGAGGCCGTGGTGGATGGATCACCTAAGTCAGGAGTTCGAGACCAGCCTGGCTAATATGGTGAAATCCTGTCTCTATTACAAATACAAAAATTAGCCAGGTGTGGTAGCGGGCACCTGTAATCCCAGCTACTCGAGAGGCTAGAGGAAGAGTCTGTGTCCCGAAGGAAACTGTAGAGTTGCTGAATTAATCTGGAACCACCTACCTCCAAATCACTCCATTACGTGAGCAGTAAGGGTTCTTGTGGCGTAAGCACTTGACATTCAAAGTGTGGTCTGCATACCAGTAATGGCCATCACTTGATTGCAGAACCACACCCCACCCCCATCACTGAATTATAATCTGCGTTTAACAGATGATTTTTTTTTTTTTTTTAAGACCAGGTCTCTCTGTCACCCAGGCTGGAATGCAATGGTGTGATCACGGCTTATTGCAAGCTTGACCTCCTGGGCTCCTGTGATTCTTCCCACTCCAGCCTCCCAAGTAGCTGAGACTGCAGGCATCTGACACCACACCCAGCTAATTTTTGTATGTTTTGTAGAGATGGGTCGCCCACATTGCCTAGGCTGATCTAAAACTACTGGGCTCAAATGATCCGCCTGCCTTGCTCTCCCAAAGTGCTGGGATTACAAGTGTGAGCCACCATGCCCAGTCCCAAGTGATTCTTATCCATATTAAATTTTGGGAAACACTGGTCTAAGCTATTCCTCATGAGTTTTTATTTCTTGTAGTTGAATCCATTCTAATTGACACTGTGACATTCTCCATGTTACCCAAGACACATAAGCTTCAGTTTCCTTATCTGTAAAATACAGGTGATAATGTAACCATCCAAGGAGTTCGCCTTTCTCCCTGCCTAGACAGAACCCATTTATCAAGTCAGGGGAAGTGCAATAGAGAAAGAATAGTTCATGCAGGGCCGGCTGTGAGGGAGAAGGAGTTTTACTATTACTCAGATTAGTTCTTAGGAACTTGGTTGGTTGGGGGAAGCAGTGAGCCAGGAGGGCTTACTGGTTAGGGATGAAATCACAGGGAGTCCAAGCTGTCTTCTAGTGCTGAGTCAGTTCTTAGATCGGGGCCACAAGATCAAAGGAGGCAGTTTATTGATCTAGGTGGTGCAAACTGATTCATGAAGTTTAGGCTTAGCAAAATATCTCAAGTACTGATCTTAAGAGCAGTTTAGGGAGGGTCAGAATCTTGTATCCTCCAGCGGCATGATTTCTAAACCATAATTGCTTTTCTTTCTTTCTTTTTTTTTTTGATATGGAGTCTCGTTCTGTCACCCAGGCTGGAGTGCAGTGGCATAATCTCAGCTCACTGCAACCTCTGCCCCCCGGGTTCAAGCAATTCTCCTGCCTCAGCCTCCAGAGTGGCTGGGACTACATGAACATGCCACCACACCCAGCTAATTTTTTTGTATTTTTAGTAGAAACGGGGTTTCACTGTGTTAGCCAAGATGGCCTCAATCTCCTTACCTCGTGATCCACCCACCTCAGCCTCCCAAAGTGCTGGGATGACATAAACCACTAAGCCCAGCTAAACTTTAATTTCTAATCTTGTGGCTAATGTTAGTCCTACAAAGGCAATCTAGTCCCCAGGCAAGAAGGAGGTCTGCTTTGGGAAAGGGCTGTTGTTGTCTCTGTTTTAGACATTTTTGTTTTAAACTATAAACTAAGTTTCTCCCAAAGTTAGTTCAGCAGCCTACGCCCAGTAACAAACAAGGACAGCTTGGAGGTTAGAAGCAACATGGAGTTGGTTAAGTTAGATCTTTCACTGTCTCAGTCATAATTTTGCAAAAGCCGTTTCAAACATAGTATCTGCCTTCTAAAAATGCTGCAGTGATTAAATAAATACATAAAAAGTGCAGCATAATGCTTGGCGCATAATAAACACACAGTGTTGGCTGGGTGCAGTAGCTCATGCCTGTAATCCTGAAGCAGGTGGATCACTTGCGGTTAGGAGTTCGAGACTAGGCTGGCCAACATGGTGAAACCCCGTCTCTACTAAAAATACAAATATTAGCCAGGCATGGTGGCGGGCGCCTGTAATCCCAGCTACTCCAGAGGTTGAAGCAGGAGAATCTCTTGAGCCTGAGAGGCAGATGCCAGTGAGCTGAGATCACGCCACTGCACTCTAGCCTGGGCGACAGAGTGAGATTCTCTCTCAAACAAAACAAAACAAAACAAAACAACAAAAACAAACAAACAAACAAAAAAAAACCACTCAGTGTTAGCTATCTTTACTGGACTCTGCAGGCACCCTTAGTGTAGGTGGTGATGCTCGTGTGAAAATAGATTTGCCCTTCCAGCATGCAAACTGGTTGTTTCCAGAACATCTGTGGGGTGAGGCTTTTATTGTCATTGTTGCTGCCAGGAGTGTAGGACAGCCTACTTAAAGCAGCTGCTTTCCTGTGAATTGACAATTGACAACTTGTACCTACAGGCAGCAGTTTTGATTTTATTTTCTTACTTTTATAAGCTCAATAATAGAAGTTATTGTTGAGAAACAACTAGGCGTATTTAGCTAGATAGTAAAGTTATAAGCCAGCTAATGAAAGCAAGACATATTTGGAAGAACTGTAGGACAAAAGTAAGATTAAGGAAGGAAAACACTTTAAAGCTTGCTTACACAGTGACTTTACAACAGAGCAACTGGCTGGAACCTTTGTAAACCTGTATGTCGAGTCATCAAAACTTTAAGCCGAGATGCGGGTAGGCTGGATTTAACACAGTAAAAGAATGTGTGCATGCCAAGCACGTACCAAATGCAGTATATCCATATCTCATAAAAATATAATGCCCTAAAACGATTAACTCACTTATGATACTCTATAAGTAAAACATATTTATCATAATAAAAAGATTTGTTAAAGTATGAAATGCCAATGTGAAAACAAAATGCCTCTATAACCTCTGACATGTATTATCTCAGAACTCCTCTGTGAGGCACCACACAGGTCACTCTAGGCTGGAGAGGAAGGTCAAGAGGATATCTGGCTCCAGACCCACCCACACCAGGTAGTAAAAGGTAGGTGTGGGCCCAGCTGGAAGTAAATGCTCTGGCAATTCAGTAGGGCAAATGGGCCTCAATAGACTTCAAGGGAAATGGGCATAGTTGAAACAAATGATTGGTCTGCCAACTAGGGAACCAGAGCACAGTAAGATTACCCAGCATGAGTGTGGGGCAGGGTATGACGAGGACAGACAAAACTCATGACTCCAAATGCACAGAAAGCTGGCTTTAGGATGTTAACCATGGTTCATTAGTATAGAGCACGCCTCTGCAACAGGACTCAGCAGAAGCAAAGAAAGGTCTTACTCTTAGGAACTCCTGGTATATTAAGCTAAAATCCCCCAAATCAAGACTAAGTTGTCCAAACAAAAGTGGAACTCGGACTCAGAAAGCAGTGCCCATTACTAGAACAGGCTACCTCATGAGCACTAAAAGCTACAAATGCTGGCTAGGCACAGTGGCTCATGCCCGTAACGCCGGCACTTTGGGAGGCTGAGGCAAGTGGATCACTTGAGGTCAGGAGTTTGAGACCAGCCTGGCCAACATGGTAAAACCCCTTGTCTACCAAAAAAACAAAAATTAGCTGGGCTTGGTGGTGTATGTCTGTAATCCCAGCTACTTGGGAGGCTGAGTCAGGAGAATCACTTGAACCTGGGAGACAGAGGGTTGTAGTGAGCCAAGATAGCGCCACTGTACTCCAGCCTCGGCAACAGAGCAAGACTCCGTAAAAAAAAAAAAAAAAAGCTGCAACTCAGCTCTTCCATGAATAGCACTGACCAAATCTCAGGTTAGATACAACAGGGAAGAAGTGGTAGACAACACAGGATCCCAGTGGTCAGCACTAATGAAAGGACCTGCTCTTTCCTTCCAAACCCTTATAAATTGTGGGTGATGACTGGCATATACCAGGCTGTTTAAGTGCTCTTTATTCAAGGAACTGGGGTGAATATAATGCTCTGAATGTAGTTTTTTTTTTTTTTTTTTTGAGACAGAGTCTTGCTCTTTTACCCAAGTTGAAATAAAGTGGCATGATCTCAGCTCTCTGCAACCTCCACCTCCCGGATTCAAGTGATTCTCCTGCCTTAGCCTCCAGAGTAGTTGGGATTATAGGCATGTGCCACCACACTCAGCTACTTTTGGTATTTTTAGTAGAGATGAGGTTTCACCATGCTGTCCAGGCTGGTCTTGAACTCCTGACCTCAGGTGATTTGCCCCCTTCGGCCTCCTAAAGTGCTGGGATTAGATGTGTGAGCCACTGGACCTGGCCTATTTTATTTTATTTTTGAGACAGAGCCTCGCTCTGTCACCCAGGCTGGAGTACAGTGGCATGATATCGGCTCACCGCGACCTCTGCCTTCTGGGTTCAAGCGATTCTCCTGCCTTAGCCTCCTGAGTAGCTGGGATTACAGGCATGCGCCACCACACCTGGCTAATTTTTATATTTTTGGTAGAGATGAGGTTTCACCATGTTGGCCAAGCTGGTCTCAAACTCCTGACCTCAAGTGATCTGCCTGCTTTGGCCTCCCAAAATGCTGGGGTTACAGGCGTGAGCCACTGTGCCTGGCCTACTTTTTATTTTTTAAATAATTTCTTTTTTTAAAAAAAAAAGATGGGGTCTCCCTGTGTTGCCTAGGCTGGTCTCGAACTCCTGGGCTCCAGTGATCCTCGAACTTCAGCCTCGCCAAGTGTTGGGATTATAGGCATGAGCTACCGTGCCGGGCCAAAAAGTTAATTTACTTATGGGGAAAAGTAAGCTATAATCATATAGTCATTCATTTATTTTATTACTTTATTCAGTCAATAAAAAGTTCATTGATGACCGAGTGTACTGGGCCCATAAAGACGAATTTATTTAACAAATTATAATATTATGATTTACAATAAAATGTATACATTTGGTTCTCTGTATCTGTTCTGCATACATAGTGTCAATGCAGAAGGGGCAAAAGACTAGACTGCAGAGCAGTAAGACAAGGCCTTTACTGGGGTCTTAGGAATTATAATTTGGGGCCGGGCGTGGTGGCGCACGCCTGTAGTCCTAGCACTTTGGGAGGCCAAGGTGGGTGGATCACCTGAGGTCAGGAGTTCAAGACAAGCCTGGCCATCATGATGAAACCCCATCTTATAAAAAAAAAAAAAGGAATTATAATTTGGGAGACATAAATTTGGCTAAAAGCCAAATTGTGCTACAGTAAAAGGGAGGAGAGAGGAGATTTATAAGGAAGTTAAGGGTGATTACACAAGTTGTTTTGAAAGAATTATCATTGGTAAAGGCAGCTGGCTTAGTACGTGAGTCTGTAGTTCATTGGTTCATCCTGTTCAGGAGTTGCACTGCTGGTGAAATTCAGCTGTTTTCCAGGATGTTGTGGTGATTGCAGTTTAGCCCAGTTCAAAGGTAAAGGCAAGTTCCTGGGTTTTCAAAAATCAAGGTTACAGGTCCTTTGTAAAATGGCCTTCTGACTCCATCTTAGAGCTCTGAACCAGAGGTGCCATATTGTATGCCATGTTTCATAGTGGAATGAACTAACCACAAATTGAAAATATTCAGGAAAAAAAGATGGTTACCAGCTTTGCGCAATGGCAGTATCGTAGCCAATGAGTTTATCCGAGGCGCGATTATTGCTAATTGGAAACTTCCCAATACCCTGCCATGACGACTTGAAATATAGTCGGCATTGGCAATTTTTGAGTCTCTACGGAGACTGAATTATAAAAAAAAAAAAAAAAAAAGATGGTTACATCTGTACTGCATACACTTTTTCCTTTTTCATTATTCCCTAAACAATACAATATAACAACCACTTACAAAGCATTTAATTGTATTAGTTATTGTAAGTAATCTGGAGATGATTTAAGTATACAAGAGGATGTGCCTAGGTTATATGCAAATGCTATGTATGTCATTTTATAAAAGGGACTTGAGCATCTGGGAATTTTGTTATCTAAGGGAGGTCCTGGAACCAATCCCCCAAAGATACCAACAAAGGACTGTATATATTTGGTCTTCTTCCCTGTTTCTTGGCATATAGCCCTTAAAACTCTTGAATTTCCTGGATGGTAAGAGTGTCTTTTGTATGCTAAGGCTGGGGGCCTCTAGATAGCTTCAGGATTTGGGCTGATCACTGGAAAGACTGAGCCATGACTGGCACTCCCCAAAGTGCTACGGAGGGGAGAAGGTTGAGTTGATCACCAATGGCCAATGATGTAATCAATTATGCCTACATGAAGCCTCCCATAAAAACCCAAAAGGACTGGGTTCAGAGAACTTCCAGATAGTTGAAAACATGAAGGTTCTTGGAGGGTGCTGCTCCCTGAGAGGGCATGGAAGCTCTGCACCCATCCCATGTACTATGACCTATTCATTTCTTCCATCTGGCTGTTCATCTGTATCCCTTGTAATAAATGGGTACATTTAACTAACTTGTTTCTCTGAGTTCTGTGAGCTGTTCTAGTGAATTAATCAAAGTCAGTGAGTTTCATGGGAATCCATTATTTATAGCTGGTTAGTCAGAAGTACAGGTGACAACTTACTATTTGTCACTGGCATCTGAAGTAGGGGGCATCCCTTCGGGACTTAGCCTTGAGCTGGTGTGATCTGACACTATCTCTAGGGAAATAGTGTCAGGATTTAATTGAATTAGAGGACACCCAGCTAGTGTCTGCTGCAGAAATACTTGTGAGTTTCTTTTCCCCACACAAACATGGTGTCAGAAGTATTGTGTTAAATGGTTTGTGAGTGTGGGAAAATCATTTTTGTATTTTTACCTGTTTTTTTGCTCTTTTGTAGAGACAGAGTCTCCTTATGTTGTCCAAGCTAGTCTCAAACTCCTGGCCTCAAGCAATCCTCCTGCCTTGGCCTCTCAAAGTGCTGGGATTCAAGCATGAGCCACAATACCTGGCTTTCTTTTTTCCTTTTTTCTATTTTTAAAACAAATATTTGTGGAGCACATACTATTGCCAAACGATATTGTAGATGTTAAGACTGGAACTGAGAATAAAATCTCAGACAATGCCACTGACTTCTAGTTATATTCATAGATTAATGGAGGGTATAGTTATGGATACAAATAAATATAATGTAAGATGATCACTGTTATACAGAAGCATTATGGAAACCCAGGGGAAAATGCATCTGAATTTAGCTTGGGTTATGGTGGCCTGGGAATAATAATACAATTAGTAATTATTGAGTTTTTTCTATGGGCCAAGCACTGTGCTAAGCAATTTACATATGCTATGTTACTTAATCTCACAACCACCCAATGAAGCTATTTTTCCTACTTTATAGATAGGAAACTAAAGCAGAGAAAGGTTAAATAACTTTCCCAAAGTCACTTAGCTTGTAAGAGATGGAACCCAAATTTGAACCTGAGCCCCACCAATCTCAAAACATATACTGTTTCCTCTGTCTGCCATGCTGCCTTTCATTAGACAGAAGAAGATATTAAGGTTGGATCTTGAAGTATAAATAGGAAGTGAAAGGATGGATAAGGTGTGGAGACCTACCTTTTAGGTGTTGTGAACACCACATGCAAATGAGGACTGAAAGAGCATGTTGCATTTGCGAACTGCTGTGATATAGGACAGATCAAATAAAGTTATAGTCACAAACAGCTGCCAAATATCAGTCCTTAACACACAAAAATGCATTTCTCACTGATATGATTTGGCTCTGTGTCCCCACCCAAATCTCATTTCGAATTGTAATCCCCATGCGTTGGAGGAGGGACCTGGTGGGAGGTGATTGGATCATGAGGGCAGTTTCCCTGTTGCTGTTCCTAGGAAAGTGAATGCGTTCTCATGAGATCCAGCAGTTTGAAAAGTGTGCTTTGCTCTCTTTCTCTCCTGCTCTGATATAGTAAGATATGCCTGCTTCCCCTTCACCTTCTGCCATGATCGTAAGTATCCTGTGGCCTCTCAGCTATGCTTTCTGTACAACCTGCAGAACTTGGAGTCAATTAAACTTCTTTTCTTCATAAATTACCCAGTCTCAGGTAGTTCTTTATAGCAGTGTGAAAATGGACAAATACATTTACTTAACCATGCTGTTCCAGACAGGTGGGCAGTGGATTTTACTCCACACCATCACTCAGGGACTCAGGAGGCCACTTGAGTTAGAGTGGCAAAAGAAAGTCTAGAGGATCCGGCATTTTTCTTCCTCAGCTTGGAAGTGACATACATCATTTCCTCTCATAGCCCATTAACCAGAACTAGTTACATGGCCCCAACTAACAGCAATAGGCTGGGCAGTGTAGGAGAAATGAGAAAAGTATTATGTGAGTATTGCTGGCTATTGCACCCTGCATTTACTTTAAAAAATGTGTTAAGTTTTTTTCTTTTTCTTTTTTATAATGAAGGCAGATGGTGGATCAAAGTGAAAAATTCTGATTCCTGGCCGGGCA